>JAMKQA010063646.1:0-12607 GCA_024699735.1 Posidonia australis | reverse complement strand
GGGCTTGGTGGGGCTTTTTTGGTGGAAGGGGTGGAGTTGTTTTGGGGGCACGGGGGCCCTTGCTGGGGGCAGGGCCGAGAGGGGGCGGCGGAGGTGGTGGTGAGGGTGCAAAGTTGAAGAGACGAGAGGGGGCGGCGGAGGTGGTCGTGAGAGAGGAGAGGAGAGTGAAGAGACAAGAGGGCAGTGGCTGAGAAAGAGGGCGAGTGTCTATAATTTTAGGGTACTATTGCGATGACATGTCCTCGTAAAGTCCTCGCTAATATATTGCGAGGACATGTCCTCGCAATGTGCTCGTTATAAGTTCTCGCAAAATCTGATTTTTCTAGTAGTGCTAGGACACCTTAGGTTCCCTATCTTGATAATCACAACCGAGACAGAGTATGAGTAGGCAACTTGCATCGGTCCAGGTTCGCTCTACTCAATTGATCAAACCAGACAGTGGATCCTAAAGAACTATACCCTTGCCATCAAGCAATTAGTTTCCATCCTATCGGTGGACAGAAAACAACCCTAAAAACTGTTAAAAAGCCATAATAGTCAGTGGACAATAACATTCTCGATTTTATTTATTTTTGATCGCTACTGCAGGCGATAAAATCAATACAAGTAATAAAAAACAAAGCCTGCAGGGAAAATATTTCGGGGATCATCAGTTGCCTGTCTGAAAGGCACCTGACCTCGTCGCCTATGGGTCTAGCGACGAGTCTAGTCGCCCCTCGTTACGGCGACTGATGGTCGTCTTCCTCCTCTCGCATGCATGGGTTGCCTTGGGATTTCATACCTGTTATCTCTCTCTCCCTCCATCTCTCTTGGATACATGGGTCAGGGGTTTGGTTTCTCTCTCTCTCTCTCTTTTATAGAATGGATGGCTAGGGTTTTGATGGAGTGAGTTGGGTTGTGGAGGAGGAAGGTGGACTGAGGATGGCTGGACACAGAGGCTGGGCTCAAACATGCCATGACTGGGACTAGGGCGACTCTGGGATGTTGAGGACATAGCGGGTATGATCGTTGTTAGGCTGGCTTGGTGTGAAAGAGCGGGAGTGGTTCATGGTTGTTGGGTTGCATGGAGAGGACGGTGGCTGTGGGTTATGGGGCGTGAGAGGTTGGTTTCTAGACATGGTGCGCGTGAACGTTGAGTTTGTATGGGCTGTAGGAATGGAGGAAGGCATGTGCATGTGAAAAACAAGGAAGGGAGGTCACCATTCACACTCCAAGGCAGGTGGTCTCACGTGGACGACGGCCCACTGCTGGAAGACTCCTAAAATAGAGGTAAAACAGCGATAAAAACCCTCAAACATCACTGATATGCATGAAAACACGAGAACAACAAACATGTAAACAAGTTTTATGAAGAGAAAGGTTATACCTACGTGTTGGACGTTTTTTTTTGTTGACATTCCTCAACTACGACGACGGCAACGGGACGTGGGGGAAGGCTTGGTAGCAATGGACGTCTCCCTCCCTCTCTATTTTAAGTGGAGGCCAAGGTTTTGGGTGTAGGTATCTCCTCTTTTACTCCCTAGGGTTTTTCTCTCTCCCTCCTTTTCTCTTTTTCTTCCACTCTCTCTTACGTGAATCTCTCCTCTTCCCTTCCTAATACTCCAATCCTTCTTTAACTCTCTCGTGTGGGTAGTCTTATATAGGATTAGGGTTTGCATGTGCGACGTAGGATGTAGGGCTGTCGAATGGACGATGAGGATGGATAAAGGGTTTTCATGGGCTTAGGGTTTTGGCTTATTGTTTTTGGACTTGTGTTTATTTATTTTTATTTTTAAGTTGGGTTTTGATTTGGTGTTGGTTCATTTTATTTATTCTTTTTAGGTGTGATTTAGGTTTGGTTATTTTTATCTTTCCAGACTTAGATTTTATTTGGTTTTAGTTTGTTTTATTCTTTTATGCTTAGGTTTAGTTTTTCTTTTCTTTTATCTTTTTAGATTTAGATTTTGTTCTTTTAAGTTCAGTGTTGTTTTTAGCTTATTTTATCTTTTTAGGTTTAGGTTTTATTTTGAAATTTACATTTAGATTTAACTTTGGATTTAGTTTATTTTTTATGTTTACGTTTGGGCTTGGTTTTAGTTTAGTTTGGGTTTAGGTTTATATTTGGGCTTGTGGTGTTTGGTTTGGGTTTTAAAATGTTGTTTTGGGGCTAGAAAACTAGATGAAATGATTTGTTTTTCCAGTGTTGAGAATAAAGGTTTATGAATGAGCATGAGGTTTTGAAAGAAAAGAAAAGAAAGTATGAAAAGCTATTGTTTTCCATATTTTCTAGTTGGACTTGTGGTTTTGGCAATAGTAGTTGTCTGGTAATGGTTTTCATTGGATTTTAGTGTTGTTTTTGGGGCACGTGCTGGGTGACATTCCTGTCACTCACGCGTGTTTTTCTTTGTCCCCTTGTTTCAAGTGCTCAGGTGTAGGAACAGTCTAGTCTGGTGCATCTTTTCGAACCACGTTTGCCGCACACAGGTCTAGGTGATTAGATTTATTTATTTTATTCTGCCATTTAAATTCTTTTAGTTGTACTTGGGTAGTTCTTATACTGTTGTGTAACATTGGGGTGTTACAATCTTTATGCTTCAAATGCAACAAGTTCGGTCACATGAAATATGAGTGTCCTTTACTCAAAATGAAATCATTCAAGATAGGCAAAAGAGACAAAAAAGAAATCAAGAAAAAGGTGGCTCTTGAAGCTATATAGGATGATAGTTAAGGTTGTCAAATCATTAATCTGTTTGACTTATTCCATTAATTTATGATTTGGGTTAAGAATTTGAACCCCTTAATGTAGATATAGAAGCAATTGAACCCATTAATGTCTACGTATGATCTCAAAAACCAAAAAATATGATCCAAAGTTGACAAAATCCATGTCTACTTGATTGCTTGAGTGGAAATGCATTGCTGAATCCATGTCAGCCTTTGGATACGATGCTGCTACTATTGGATTATTAATCATAGGGTGTATGATATTGTTAATGGTCTGCCAGAAGGAAAGTTCAGAAGTTCTAGAGACAGTAGACAGATACGTACCCGTCTCTACTTGATGGTGTTGAAGTCTACTACAGTAATATCTTATAGAGAAGAAAATTAATCAATGAATACTACTACTAATATGTTTGACTTTTAGTTACAACAGCCTGTCCAATCTTCGTTAATTAGTATTGCAAGTTAGGACTTCACGTGAATCCATGGCTACATTATTGATCTCAAAAACCAAAAGAATATGATCCAAGTAGACAAAATCCATTTCTATTTTATAACTTGACTGGAAATTCATTGCTCAATCCATGTCAACCTTTGGATGCGATGCCGCTATATATTTTTGAATTAATCATAGAGTTCTGTATCACAAATATTACATCCATGGTCAATGTTAATGGTCTGCCAGAAGGAAAGTTCAGAAGTTCTAGATGCAGTCCTTTCTAGAGGCTGCCCAATCTTCATCAATTAGTATTGCAAATTAGGACATGACATAGATTACGTTGTTCTCAAAAATCAAAAAATATGATCCAAGTGGACAAAATTGATCGTCATTATTGTTCTTTCCTCCAGGAAGCCGAGAGCTTCGACGTTAACATCACAAAAGGTTGCAGGAGTACTCCCTGGATCCATGCCTCTTCAATTTTGGCTGAAAAAACACGTACGCGCTCAGCCAAATTGTCAAAGTTGATTTCGACGTCCTAATTTTATCCAGATGTTTGAATGGTCCCAAATTCCTAACATTTACGTGTTTGTTGTGAATTTGAATGGTCCCAAATCCCTAATGTTCCACGAGAAAGTACGGTCTCTTCTTGTGGTTGTCGTGTCCGTTTTGTGGACTTATCCGTTTACCAAGACGAAACGTTTGGGGACAATCGGTAAAGTCTCCCTTCTAAGCCACAATAGCTAAAGTTAATTGTTTAAATATAAATCAATAGCTAAAGTTCAAAGTTCCACCTACCAATACGTTCGTGTAGTTCTTGTTTTCTACTCTAATTAGTTCGTCTTCCGTCAACTCCCCATTACGCCTTGTCTTGCAAGTTTGAACCAGTAAAAATGTAGAATTGAAATGGCAGAATCAAGAATTAATTCCTCCACAAATGTGAAGGAGAGAAAGAGTCTATTACAAACAGAGAAAAGTTGGCATGCAAGCTGTCATAGTTTCAGGAGTTTGTTTTTTGTTAACGGTTTAGCAGTTTAGTATTTCAATGGCATTAAAAGTCAAGTAAGAGACAATGTTATGTCCAAAAATATTACAGAACCACAGACATTATAGTCTTCATCTAAGTATCACAAAAATAGTCTAATATGAAATTACAAATCCAACGGAAACAGAAAGATTTCTTGCAGCATATGGGGTAAAGTCATTGATCCAGATTCTCCATGTTATTCTGAGAATCCACTTCAGATGGTACTCTTGAAGAAGAAGGAATGGAAGGGGGAATGGTAGTCTCCATCGCTTGAGAAGCCATGATAGAGACAAATTGTAACATTTCCTCCTTCTCAAAACCTGAAACCAAGGTTTCTACTCAAAAATGCATCAGAGAAATAATATCATTAATGATCAAGGAGTGTGATCTTACTGAATTACGAAAAATCCTATTGTTCCTTTTTTTTCCAAATCAACCAGAGAATGATTTGAAGCAACAATGTCCAACCAGAGAATGATTAATCAGTTTTAAGGTGGGGAGAAGACAAAAATAAATCAGCAACACAGAAAAAACCTGGATACAGATCAGATACCAGGAAAAATCTCCAAATATTCCTAGTAAAAGTACAGTTTAAAAATAAATGGTTGTTGTTCTCACAGTAAGCAGAGCAAAAAATGCATAAAGAAGATCTAGACCAGCCTTTTTTAAGCAAATTCTCTCTTGTTAGGTTCTTGTTCTTAATAACTAACCAAGAGAAAAGTTTAATTTTTAATGAGGAATTACTTTCCCAAAGACTTTTATAGAAAGCATTACGAAGGCCTCCATCAATGAAAAGCCCGTAAGCTGTCTTTACTGTAAAGATACAATTTTTGATAGGTAACCAGTTACAAACATCTTCTCTAGTTCCCAAATTAAGGGAATACATAATGTTAACAAAGCATTCAAGCTGCAATTGGAGAACTGAAGGATTAAGAAAATAACTGCAGTCTAAATTAAACAATCTGTTAAAATTTGAAAGGAACAAATCCCTAGTTGCTTTAACAGATGCTCTCTTTAATCTGACTACACTGTATAAATCAGGCAAGATGTCTTTTAGAGAAGTATCATTCCAACATTTAGTTTCAGGAGTTTGTTACAACGAAATACATAACTAATTTCCTTAATTACAACTAGTCCTTAGTTAATTGCAGTTAACACCTTATATTCCTAACACGCCGATCCTACAAAAATAGCTCAGGGCCACATATAAATAAAATGGACAGCCGGAGAAATAGAAATCTACATAAGATGGGTCCTTTGTACTTCTTTGCCAAGGTCGATGGTGCAACCATAACCATATCCTTTGTACTTCTTTGCCATGGGTGCTTGGCCAACTTGAGCGTCGTAAGGATCGATCCTCGTCCACACATATACAGATAGTCGTCGATCGGTCCTCTTCTGTTGATTTCTTCTTTTCCATCTCTTTCGTGATCCCATATTTTATCTCACGTCCCGACCTTACAGTTGGAGTTTGTTGAAAATACATCTCAAAAAATATACAAATTTTATATATTTCATGTCATATATTCATCATAAATAAAATATATATGTAGAAACGTATCTGAATCCATTGAGTAATTCTTACTCTTCTGTTTAGATCATAAATAAAATATATATGCAGAAACGTACCTAAATCCATTGAGTAATTCTTACTCTTCTGTTCAGATCTAGTCTTCTAAACCACTAAATTTCTCTTTTTTTTTACTCTTTCTCAAGATAGAGGTGAAAGAGAAGGAAGGCTAAAAGTTTAAGGTTTGGGGACTATGACATCAATATATAAAAATCTATAATATTACATATTTCCAATTCGACCCATCAACAAATAAAAAAATGTCTTAATGATCTCTACACATATTAACATACATCATTTAAAATACTAATTAGCTCAACCCAAACCACCAAATAGATTACTATAATAAGCCTAATCAAAAAATAACTTACAATACTTTAATTAATTTTATATTGACTTATATATTACTAGATTTAACCCAACAATGTTCTATTTGAGTCACATATAAAATTAACAATTAAAACTTTATGAACAGTTCCAAATAACTATTTTAACACAGACATTTTACAATCCAATCCAAGAATTGTACCAGCATAGGATCAAAGAAGTTTTCATTATAACTACAATGGTCACTAATGCTAATACAACCAATGACATGGATCAAGTGTAGATGTGTGGCATGGAATTTAGGTGAAATGATTTAAATACACCTATAACTAACTAGTCCAAACTTTAGTGAGATCATCATAAATATCCAGAATGTAAATAATCCAAAACCTTATTTATCCAGAAAACAACGTCTATTACAACAGAGCAACCAAATACGAACTCCCACTAAACAGATACATCATCAATTAGTACAAAACCCAAATGAGCAACATACTCATGGAAGACCATGGGTGTTACTCCTTTAGCAAGTGAATCCGTAATTATAGAGTTTGTCCCAATATGCTCTATAGACAACTGACTATTCTGAATTCTTTCTTTCACAAACAATAACTTAATATTTATATGCTTAGACTTTGATGTGCTCCTGTTGTTATTGGAATATAACCTCTTGATTTATTGTCACAACATAACTCAAGCGGTCTTTCAATTTTATCTACAATCTATAAACCTGTGATAAAATTCCTTAGTCATATTTCCATATTAGATCCCTCATAATATAGCTATAAGTGTCTGCTTGACACTTTTTCATAATGTAGCTTTTCTTGCTAATAAATACACATAATCTGAAGTTGATTTACGATTGTCTTGCCACTCAGCAAAATTAGAGTTAGAATACTCAATAATCTCTAGCTGATCCAATTTCTTATACATAAGTGTGGAGTCTTTTGTTATTTGCAAATATTACATGATCTGCTTAACAGCTTTCTAGTGATACATATCTAGATTACTTAAGTATATACCTAACATGTCAACAATATATACAAGATCCGGATGCGAACAAACCTGAACATACATAAGACTCTCAACTACCGAAGCATATGGAATCTTCTGCATTTTCTTTTGTTTAAAATCATTCTTAGGACACTGTTTGAAAGTAAATTTGTCTCCATTAGCTACAGGAGTATTTTCTAGCTTGTATCCACTCATGCTATACTTATTAAAGACTTTTTCAATATAGCATTTTCGAGAAAATCTAAGAATACCTTGAGAACGATCTTGAAGTATTTAGATTCCTAATACAAAAGAAGCTTTAACAAAATTTTCATTTCAAATTTATTTGAGAGAAATTTCTTAGTCTCTATAAGTAAGTTCATATCATTAGTATCAAGAAGTATGTCATCAACATATAAGACCAGGAAAATATATTTACTCCCACTGAACTTATGGTATATATAATCATCTACTAAATTCACCTCAAAACTGAACGAGATGACAATTTGATGAAATTTGTGATATCATTGATAGGATGCTTGCTTTAAAACATAAATGGACTTCTTAAATTTGCAAACCATTTTCTTTATGTCACCTAATGCAAAGTCTTCCGTTGTACCATATATATCGTCTTATTAATGTTACCATTGAGAAACGTCATTCTTACATCCATTTGGTGTAACTCAAGGTTAAAATTAGCAATCAATACCATAATAATTTGAAAAGAGTCTTTCGATGAAACTGGAAAGAAAGTTTCTTTACAGTTAATGCTTTCCTTTTGAGTAAAACCCTTTGTGATAAAACGAACCTTATGTCTTTCCACATTGCCTTATGAATTTCTTTTGGTCTTAAATATCCAATTGCAACCAATAGACTCTACGTTTTCAGGCAATGGGATAAGATCCCAAACGTCATTGTATTTCATAGATTTAAACTCATTATTCATAGTATCTAATCCACTTTTGAGGGTCGAAACTATTGATTGCTTGATGGATATCGATTGGATCATCATTCACAAGTCATTAACAACTTGATGTTCTTAGAGAAATACGACATAATCATCTAAAATCACACTTGTCTTCTCTCTAGTGAATCTCCTAAGTGGCATTAGCTTTTGAGGGAGTTGAGTTTATTCTTCTTGAATGGGAAGAGGATCAACAATGTTTTGCTTTTGATTTATGTCTTAAACAATGTCCGGATTTAATTTTTGATCATCGTCAATTGCAACTGTAGGAAGAGAAATAAATTTCTTTTCAAAGACAATGTCTCTACTATCTTCCCCTTCAAACTTTACTTTCTTAAGAAATTTAGCATTACCGATTTCAAAAAATGACTTAGTAATGGGATTATAAAACTTAAAATTTCTAGACCTTTCAAAATATCTAATAAAGTAGTAGTTAATGGTCTTTGAATCCAGTTTTTTTTCATTAGGCTTGTAAGGCCTAGCCTCAGCTGAACAATCCCACACATGAAGATGCCAAACGTTGAGTTTCTTCCCAATCCATAATTCATAAGGGATTTTAGCCACTGTCTTGGTCCGTACTCTGTTTAAAATATAAGTTGCAATATTAAGTGTCTCATTCTAAAGAAATTCTGTTAAGGTAGAATGACTAATTATACTCCTCACCATATTATTAAGTGTTCTATCGTGCCTCATGGCAACACCATTCATAGCTGGAGAACCAAGTATGGTATATTGAGAAACAATACTACATTCTTCCAAGAACTTAACAAACTGACTAGAACATTGTTCACTAGATCTATCATAACAATCGTAATACTCACCACTACGGTCAAATCTAGCAGCTTTACTTCTTTTATTGAGTTGGTTTTCAACTTCAACCTTAAATTATTTGAATACATCCAAGGCCTGTGACTTTTCATGAATAAAATATAGATAGCTATAATGAGAATAGTCATCTACGAATGTAATAAAGTATTATTGACAATTCTAAGATGTCATAGGGAGAGATCTACAAATGTCTGTATGTATTAGTTCTAAGGTAACATTTGGGAACGATTTTTTATACCAACTCATTGCGTTAAGTGCTTATCGAACTTTTTCAAAAAAACTGGTTGTAATTTTTTAATTTATTTTAAGCTCTTAAGGTAACTTTTAGGAAAGCTAATGGATATTAGCTTTTTGAAAAGCTATGAATATTAGCTATAGTTTTTCCAATGATATCGTTAGAAGTTGATTTTAATTAAAACATGAACTAAGGCAACAACGACAATGGTGGTGGTGGCCAACGACAGAAGTGATGGTGGTCGACGCCTATGATGGTGGCTGGTGACAATAGTGGTAATGACCAACAACGACGGTGGTGACCGATGACAGTGGTTGACAAAGGTGGAGGTGGTAGCTGACAGCGACAATACTGATGACCAACGGTAACAGTGGTGCTGGCCGACTGCAACGACGACTATGGTGGCCAGCAACAGTAGTGGTGGGCAACAGCTGTGACCATGCCGCAATCGACCCTCGAGCGTGGGAGATGCACGAAGGACCGAAAAGGCCACGGTTTGGTGAATCCGAGGAAGGACATTTGACTCGAAAACACGGAAAAAGAAAGAAAACGATAAGGACAAAACGGAGTCGCCACCTAAACTTTTAAAAGTCGGAAAGACGAGGAAAACCGGATGTAATAAAACACGAGAAAAAAAATGCAAATTGAATGCAAATGTATGCGTGAACGTGTGTACATGCTCCGTGGCTAATGGATGTAACACATTGGTCATTGCGAGCCAGGGAAAGGGTAAGGATTCCTGTTACGCATGGAAAATGTGTTAGGCACCCCCATACACCCCAAAAATCGGTCTGTCTAGGCTTTTCGCTCGTTTGTGTGTCGTAAAGTGCAAATGATCATGCATGCTTGCTAAACTTAAAATAGATGTATGCCATATGCTATGCTGATGTAGGTGATGTGAATGGAGTAGAAATTTGATGTAAATGGGCTCAGCTACACTATATGTATCCTGGACCATTGGTCAAAAGGATCCGACATAGTAATCGTCATCGCCTCAAATGCGATGCATGAATGTCATGATGCATGATAAACCTATTTACACATGATGCATGACATGAAATGATAAGAGAGTAAATGACAGGAAATGATGGAGGATAATATGTATACCATGGTGTATGAGATGTTTACCTGCTTAGGGTAATGGTATATGATGCATGTCAAATGGTGACATGAAATAATAAATAATATATGTGATAATGCATGAAATGATGAATGAGTGAGTGAGGTGTACGCATTAACACAATGATGATTGTGCGAATAAAACATGCATAAAAATAGCGAATGCTAAGATGATAACGAAACAAACTAGAATCACGAAATCATGCAAGAAACGGATAGGAGTGTGATCAAATAGAGAGAAGAGGCTAAGCTTGGTCAGGTTATATTCCCTGGAAAATACGCGCCGGTCGTGCGCGCAAAATATAACCAATGACATGGATCAAGTGTAGATCTCTACAGATTTGACTTTCATAAATTATTTGATTACACTAAGATATCTTCAGATACTCTTTCCCTCCTTCAAGCCCAGGTAGAAGTGCTTGATTCTATACTCCAATCTGTCTCTTTGGTGCCAGATGCAGACATCTTACTTTGGTTACCGAATCATTCTAATATTTTTTCAATAAACTCTTGGTACAAATCTTCAAATGATGGAGGTTTACGTTTCTCCTTATACAACAACATTTGGTGCAAATGGATACCATTAAAAGTAAAGCTGTTCTCTTGGTTAGTATTAAATAATAAAAAACTTGACTAAAGATAATCTGGCCAAAAGGGGATGGAATGGCTCTTGCACCTGTATGTTCTGTAATATGCACTATAAAACTAATACGCATTTGTTTATGAACTGTACCTTCATATGGCATATTTGGAGATTTTTTCTTCTCACAAAACTATATCTTGGTTTTTTTAACATTGTTGATTTGTTCAACAATTTGCCTCCACTTAGATTCAAGTTAAATATGAGGGGCTGGATTGTTTTACTACACATTATCCTCTGGCTAACTTGGAAAGAAAGAAATAATATAATTTTTAGAGACTGTCGAAAAACTCATGCAATGATTCTTTTTGATATTATTTCTACTATGCATCACTGGATAGACACTTATGCAACAGGATTCAAAAAAGAAGAACTCCTACATTCCATCTAGTCTATGCACAATTCGTGGACCAAGGAACTTACCCCAAACAATTCTATCTCTTCCAGGGATCCTTCTGAGGCTCTCCCACCTTACTAGGCAGATCGAGACTTCAATTTGCCCAGTTCCTCTGACGTAGGGATTGATGCTCCTTAACTTAAGGCTCTGCCCATTAATTGGTGTTTCTTTCTGGGAATCTATATTTTGTTATTGTCTTTACTAAGTTGGTGAGGAATGGAATCTCGTGTTCCATTCATGAGAATTTCTGAACTTCCTTTCTTTTAGGTAATATTTTTACACTAGTCTTGAGGAATGGAATCTGTAATATTTTTACACTTGTTGAACCTTCCCAATGGCTTCCATGCTTGGGGCTTATATCAATATAAAACTACCGTTTCCAAAAAACACAGACATCTTACAATCTACTTCATGAATTGTACCAATATAGGATCAAAGAAGTTTTCATTACTTTAAGACTTTATGCGTAATTCAACCCACAATGGTCACTAATGCTAATACAACTAACGACATGGATCACGTATTGATTAAATGTCGTTCTATTATTATTTAAAGACTTATAAATTCCTAAATTTGTTAGATGAGTAAGTTTGTAGAGTATTACAAAGCATTTTTAGGTAAAGATAATGGAATTTTTAGGTGTAGTTCTTTTTTAATTTTTTAGATAAATATTTGACTCATTTTAACTTGATAACTTGATCTAATTTATTTTCTTCAAATGGATTGAATCAAGTTACAAGTCAAGGATTGAAAAAACAAGTTATCACCCGACCTGTAACCTATTAAGAAGAAACAGGTTGGATAATGGGTTGACCTTCGACCAGACCCAACCTGACCTGTTAACAATCCTAATGACAGTGATTCTTTAATTGATGAAGAAACCTCATCCAATGAGGAAGTAGCTAACATGTCCTTCAAGGCAAAACTAGTGAGATATCATCTTTAAATAATGTTGACGATTTTTCTATGGATGAACTATTTGATGTATTTAATGATCTTTATTTATAATGTAAATCCTTAAATGTTAAATGTAAAAGTTTAAACAAAAATTATGTTGATATATCTCTTGAAAAATAAAAGATTTCAAATGAAAATAATGGATTGAGAAGTAAGAATAAATCATTTGAAATAGAAAATAATATTATAAAAAGTGAATTAAATAATATTTTGAATATTTAAATGTCTTGAAAAGTGAAAATAATGTTTTGAAATATTTGTCGCTTTGTCATCATGAAAAATTGTAACATCTGGGCCCGATTATCCTTTGTATTTAATAAACCATGTATTATTTGTGATTTGGTGCTTAATGGTTTATTAATGGATAATCTGTTGTTTCTTGGTTGTGTGTGGTTGTGGGTGGTTTTCTGT
>JAMKQA010063639.1:0-10165 GCA_024699735.1 Posidonia australis | reverse complement strand
CGACCGGAGCGGTTGAACTCTAGTACGGGGTGGTTCACCGCGGCACTGCAGTGTGGGTGTAGTGACATGGAATCCTCACCAGCTGCTTGTGGCCAGGTTGATCGCCTGTGGCCAGGGTGATGCGACCAGTATGGATATGGAAATATTGGATTTATGTGGTTTTGTGTGTGTGGACTAGTTTCTAACCCGGGTTGTGGCAAATTGTGCCTTTGGTTTTTAAATGATGTTTTGGGTAAGGAAATTAGATAAAATGATTTGTTTTCTCCAATGTTGAAAATAAAGGCTTTGAAAGAGCATGAGATTTGAAAGAAAAGAAAAGAAAAGTTTGAAAAGCCATTGCTTTCTGAGTTTTAAGAATTGCATATAAAGGTTTAAAATGATACTTTCTTGCAATGTTTTTGGTGTTGTTTTTAGGACGCGTATTGGGTGACATTCTTGTCACTTGCGTGGTTTCTTGTCTCCTTGTTTTTAGGTGCTGAACTGTAGGATTAGTCTTCTCTGGTGCAACTTTTCGAGCTACACTTGCCGCATACAGGTCTAGGTAGTTAACTTTATTTATTTTAATATTACTACATAGTTGCCTTTAATTGTGTTTAGGTAGTTCTCATACTGTTGTGTAGCACTGAGGTGTTACATTGGAGCAGTCATACAAAAGGATCTTTGTTAGACTCACTTAACTCTTTGAGTATTCATTATCTTAGAGATTCTTATGATTATAGTTCTTATGGAGGTGATGGTTCTATTGGGTAAACAGACTATAATACTAAAAGCGATTGGACAAGGACTACATCTTCTTATACTCCAAGCGAACAAACTAGATAGGATATGGATTCATTATTTCATTATGCACCTCCTTCCGCACAATATGAAGAGCAACTACCTGAATGTCCTTCAAATCATTCTTCTATCCCTTGACAGCCTCAACCAATATATATAATTTCTCAATATCCACGAATAAGATTTCTAATACAACCGCCAATATTACAATACCAATGAATATCAGATATATTATAATCATTTCTTGGAACAATTACGTTTTCTGGAGAGAGAGTCTCAAATTCGACCACAAATTCATCAAAAGCACAATAGAACTGATGTACAAGAAGAATATTTTGATTAACCAAGACATTCTTCATGGTATTAAAAATATATAAGGTAACTTTTCTGAATCTTTTTTTTTTTAAACATTTATTAAACATTTTATGTATTATATATACTTCAAGATATATTTATTAGGTCTATCTACTGTCTTTTCATGTAATACACATTGAGGAAGTTGATATAAGTAGTATAAGATGTAGATTATTATTTACTTTAGCTTATCTAAGAATTTCAAATCAAAATTCAAAATTTTTTTACCATTTCTATGAACTTCCGTAAATTTACCGCGTTTCCTATTTTTGTCGGACCGAAGTCTAACAGGAAACCAATGTTTAATTCTCTGGTTCTAGGTCCCATCTCCCATCATCAGCTGCTACTTTAGTAGCCAAAAGGGGCATCGACGGCCCCTATCCTCACCGAAGGGGCAATCTAGCCATCGTCTGGCATCCCGACCATGGTGTAGGCCCTCTCATCTCTTCTCCTCCTCGTATATATGTGGATACGTGATATCCACCAGTGTTTGTGCCTTTAAAATGCATTTTTGTGTCTCCAATAGGCGATTGTGAGTTGTTTTTCTCCATTGATGCATCAAATGAGGTTTTTTTTCACCCATCTTATACAATCAGAGCATATGCTATTTTGTTTATCATGATTACAAGTGAATCTTTAGTAAAATACCTTAGTGGAACCTCTGAAAAACTAAATGACACAAATTATTTACTTTAGACACAAAGTTTTGAGACGTTTATCATCACTCATTGCAAAATCAGTCATCTCACCAAACCTCCTATAAATAGTAAGGACGCCACATATAACGACTGGTTCACGGATCATGCAACCATTGTCTCCTGGATGGTTAATAGTATGGAGCCTACTGTAGTTAGGAAAGCTATGATGCTGAGGCCTACTAAAAAATATGGAATACCCTGTGTCTCACCTATGGTCATGAGAAAAACATCTACAGAGTTTTTGAAGTATATGAGCAGTTGTTCACTCTCCATCAAGGAGATCAATCTGTTCAAGAGCATTTTACATTATTAAAGGCATTGCTAGATGAGTTTGAAGTATACGAACCCTTGAGTATCGAGAAGAGCTAACTGTGGTGATCTACCTTTTCAACCTGTCTCCAGAGCTTAGTTCTCAGATCAAAGGACAGATACTAAGAGTTGATAGTGTATCAGATCTGCAGACAACCTTTGCTCATATTCTACGTATCTCCACAGTCATTCCCTCTCTAGTCTCTAATCAATCCGCTATGACAGCTACACATGGTAGAGGACGTGGTAACTCTCGTGGAGGTGATCGTGGTTGTACTGATACTAGAAAACGTCTTCGTTGCCCTCATTGTGGCAGGACAGGCCATCGGATTAACAGGTGCTGGGACTTGCATAACCACCTTTCCACTGCACATGTTACTACTAAGTCTACCCCAACCACTTCCACTAATGATAAGCAGACAGTTACTATCTCGCAAGTAGATTATAACAGACTCCTGCAGCTAAAGGTCACTAACTCTGCTGCCACTAACTCTCACTCTACTTCCATAGCTACAAGGGTCCTTCAGGCATCTAGGGATTCCACCTAGATAATTAATTCCAGTGCCTCCTACCACATGTCAAATACAAAAATCTTGTTTACTCATCTATCTTAGTTGTCTAATATTAGGTCAATGGCCATCGCTGATGGTCAATCTTGCCTAGTTTCTAGAGAAGGGATTGTGTAGACACCCCAATTTTGCAAGTTTGCCGGATGAAGGTATGATGGCTAGGCTTTCAATCACAAATGAACTCAAACCCTAGTTTAGTCTACCAAGGCCCATTTAATTCCATTAGGCCCATAAAAGCCCATGAAGGTTCATTTAGCTCATAAAAACCCACTAAGGCCCATTTAGGCCCATTAAGGCCCACTTAGGCCCATTAAGCGCATGAAGGCCCATCAAGGCCCATCAAAGCCCATGAAGGCCCACCAAAGCCCATGAAAGCCCACCAAAGTCTATGAAAGCTCATTCAAATCCACCATAACGCAAAGGCCCACTAAAGCCCACTTAGGCCCATGAACGTCCATAATACTTCAACCCATTTCTTCTTCTTCTTCTTCTAAACTAACCAGCCATCATCACCTTCACTTGTTAAACCTTAGTAGCTTCTGTCCACGTGTCTGGGATCCATGCAAGTAGAGGAGATAGGAGAAGAGAAGGTGGCAGGTTGTTAAAAAGTTGTTTAGGTGGTTATGGTTTTGTTTGAGTGGGTTGTTAAGGTGGTGTGTTGTTACGGATTCAGTTGGTGTTTGTTGCAGCTAGTGGTCTTCCTTGGCTATAAAAGGAGACAGACGGTGAACTGAAGGGGGAGGAGAAGGATTCTTTGGCTGGAGGAAGGTGATCTTGAAGCTCCCATGCTCGTCAGAGTTCACTGAACCCAATCCACCTCATCGACTGGAAGAGAAGAAGAGAGGAGGGAAGGAGGCTAGAGCAGGACATGTTCACTTCATCCTCTTCCTCACGCCTCGAAAGTCCCCTACAAGCTCCAGCTCCCAGTGCCGCTGAACTCGAGCCGAAGAGACCATCATCACCAGAGAAGAGATTGAACTCAGGTAAGTTTCTCCACCTCTTCATGGCATGCATGCATCAGAGTAGCTCCTAGGTAGGCATCTCTTTGTTATCCTTCATCCACGAGGCTGTGCCGTCATGAGAAAGAGAGAGAGTGTGTGGGAAAACTAGATAGTCGTCGGAACCGCACCACAGTGAGTTATGCCCTGCACGAAGTAGAGGAGGGAGACTAAAAACCTCCAAGACTCCGATCACTGGTCTCCCATCCACCCTCCGACCACTCGCGACCACCAGTTGCCCTTGTCAGGCGCCTCCAGTGTAACTGAGCTCAAGTAGGAGAAGACACCGTCGCCGGAGACGACGACTGGTGGTGAAGCACGGTCGGACTCTCCGCTCATCGCAGCGCCTCCTTGGCCCCTGAGGACGATCCTCAATGCTTCCTCAACGCTCCGGAGTGGCAAGAGTTCCGTTTCGAGCCTAAGGCAGCCTTCCCAACCAAGCTCGTCGAAGATTTCAATGTCGGCGGCGAGATCGATCGAGAGAAGCACTTACGCGTTCCTCCTCGCATCCATGCCCTCGTACGCCTTCCACTTCTCCTCCTCAACCCTCCAGAAGTCCCAGAAAATCACGCCACCTCCTCCAGTAGCTCCTTTCTTCTCCGGTGTCGTCGTCGGACTACTCCAATGGCGAGGGAGGTGGGAGACCCACTCCCGCCGTTCGATCCGATATCCAAATCGTCCCTCCGGCGGTCGTCGACGGCGATGCTCCGTCGCCCGCGGCCGTCGACTCTTTTTTCCATTTTAAAAAATGAAAAATAGCTTTCTTTTAATAAAATTTTTATAACTTTTGATTTTTTACATTTAGGTCTTTTTTTATTACAAATAGGTCCTCCTTACGTTCAGGTCCCTGCTCATTTTTTCTAAAATCGTTTGAATAAAGTTTTAACTGAAAATATTACAATGTGCCTCCTGAGTTTTCATAATAAAGTTTTCCAGGCTTTAAAGTTTAATAAAAACTCCCTAGAGTTTCTTTTCATGCATTCGAGTCCAATATTTTTGTATAAAGAACCCTGAGCTTTTCTGAAATTCTTCTGAATGAATAATTCTCTGGTTAAATTGCATTTAAACCCATGATCATCATTAAAATAACATAGAATGCATATTTCTTTGGTTAATTTGCATTTTAGCCCCTGAACTCTTCTGAAATTGTTATGAATGCTTGTTTCTCTAGTGAAATTACATTTTAAGCCCCTGAACTTCACAGAAACTCTTCTACATGCCTATTTCTCAGGTTAAATTGCATCTTAACCCCTGAACTTTACTGAAACTCTTTTGAATGCATTAATTCTCTAGGTAAATCGCATTTTAGCCCCTGAACTTTACAAAATTTACATTGAATGCATGTTTTCTAGGGTAAAATTACTAAATTGCCCTTGAAACTTTCATGGATCCTTTTTCTTGCATATTTTATCCTAAATTGCATTAAATGCATGTTTTAGTGACAGAATTGCATTTTAACCCCTAGAAAACATCAATTTAGTCAGAAATGCACATAGTTACACATTTGGCCCCAGATTTCATCATAATTACATATAATGTGTTTTCTTATGTATTCCTGGTGATTTGGCTTCGAAATTTCAGTTTTTATTCAGAATTTGAGTTTTTTGCACAAAAGTCCCCTGGAATTCTCATTATTACACTTATACATGCATTTTACACATTTTGTTGCACTTTTTCAAGCAAGTTTTCTTATCTTTTCTTCTATACATTGTGCACGCATTTCTGACTCGTTACGAGCTTGATTTTCTCGCTGTTTCCCGGATTCTTTTCGATTTTCGTGTCATTTGACTTGATTTGGTTTTTCATCGCCCAATGGCGTACATTAAAAGACTTAACAAAGCCGACATGGTCCCGAACGAGGATTATTTTCTGATTTTTATTTTCACGGATTTATCCAAATTTTCGCTGATTTGCGAGGCGCTTTCCAAGAATTTCTCGATTTTTCATATTTTCCTCATCGCCCAATGACATATAGTAAAGCGGCATTCTCAATGCCTACATTTGTCCCTCAGATTAACTTTTTCCCTTTATTTCATTTCTTCTCTTTGATTTGGCATGTTTTCAATCATCTTTAGCATGCGCATTTAGAATAAGTAAGCACACATTTAATAGACCATGACAAGTAGAAAACCTAGAAAGATCAAGTTTCTCGGGCGCATGGGGGTGTCTAACCCCTTCCCCATGCATAACCAGAATCCTTACCCATTCTCTAACCCGCAACCATTTGTGCATTTTATCAATTAGGCACGAAGCACACATGTTTTCTACACCTTGTTTGCTTCTTGGTTTTCTTGTGTGTTTAGTTTTCCTTATCTTTCCATTAAAAACTAGGCGACGACTCATTTCCTTATCCTTTCTCATCTTTCCTTGGTGTTTCCGAGTCTAGTCTTCTTGTCTGGATTCACCATCTTCGCCGTGACCGTATCGGGACTCCTCGAGTACTTCCACGCACCCGGTAGGGGAGAGCCACGCAGGGTTCCACCAACATGGTCACAGATTGTACAGGTTTTTTCTTCACAGTCCTATATGTACCTGATTTTCTTGTAAATCTTCTTGGTATTAGTGTAATTACGAAACAGCTACTTTGTCATATGACTTTTTTCCCTTTTCACTGCACATTTCAGGATTAACGTCTGTTGCGTCCACATATGAGTCGTCTTCACAGTGCACTACCGGTTAAGTCATCCATCTCACCAAAAACTGCAACAAACATTACCATGAATTTCTATTTCTCCTTTCGAATATGAGTCTTGTCAGTTGAGTAAACACCATCATGCTTCCTTTAATCAGTTACGTCTTGTATCTAGTCCTAGTTTGTTTGAGTAAATGCATTGTGACAACTATGGTCCCGTTAGAGTCCCATCTATGTCTAGTCATCATTATTACATTGTGTTTATTAATGATTTTTCAAGAGTGCCTTGGGTATATTTGCTTAAAGATCGCGTTCATATTTATGTACTTAAAACTTTTATTGCTGAAATAGAAAATCAATTTGGTGTTACTCCTAAGTGTTTACAGACTGATAAAGCTTTGGAATTTGTTGAATACAAGGTTGAGTCTTATTGTGCATCCTTAGACCGGCATTATACATCAGACCACTTGTCCTCACACCTCTCAATAAAATAAAGTAACAGAACGTAAGCACAGACATATACTTGATATTACCTGTACCATCGTGCTACACATGAAAGTCTTAAAATATTGTTACTCTGATGTTATTTTTACAACCACATATATTATCAATAGGATACCCTCCACCCATTTAGGATGTGAAATTCCCCTACAGCACCTTCAAAAGGAAGCCACACTGTTATCTTTGACCGCTAAAGTTTTTGGATATATTGCTTTTGTCCAGGATCTCTCGACTAGACTCGATAAGTTATCTCCTAGAGTCATAAAGTGTATTTTTGTGAGGTATTCTTTTTGTGACTATGAGTGAGTCTGTTTCTCTTCCACCTATTGTTGAGTCTCCTGTTGGGGATTCCCGAGACACCACTATTGGTCCAATAAACTCCCCTCGTCCCTTGCAGGTACATCAGCACCGTCAAGAATCACCAGTGCCTCCAGTGGCAGAACTAGTCTCCTCTGCGAATGTAAATCCAACTCCAAGTGACTTAAATCTCCCTATTGCTCTACGAAAAAGTAGTTGTTCTTCTACTGCTCGTCCAATTTCCAATTTTATATCCTATGAATCTCTCCATCCTCATTTTCGTGTTTGTACCATATCTCTCTCCTCTAAATCTATTCCCAAGAATCATTAAGAAACACTACTACTTCCACAATGGAAGACAGTAATGGATGAGAATGTAGCTGCATTAGCAGCTCATGGCACTTGGATGTTGGTGACTCATCCTGTTAGAGTTAGTGTAGTAGTCACCTACCACTAAGTTTACATTGTCATGTATAGAACGAACAATACCATTAACCGCTACAAAGCCAGATTAGTGACTCGAGGATTTACTCCGACACACGGGATAGATTATAATCCGATGTTCTCCCTAATTGTTCGTCTCAACTATATCAGGATGATTCTATCCATTGCTATCAACAACACTTGGAAATTGTTCCAATTAGATGTCAAGAATGCATTTCTGTATGATAATCTAATAGAGTTTGTGCTTATGAAGCAACCTCTAAGATATGTTACTCAGGAGGAAAACAAAGTATGCAAGTTAAAAAGGTGATTTATGGTATCAAACAAAGTCCTAGAACATGATTTGAAAAATTCAACAAAGTAGTGATGAATGGGGACTTCTAGAAGTGTGTTGTTGATCACTTAATTTTCTACAGGAAGATTGATCATGGATGTGTGCAGCTTGTAGTTTATGTTGATCATATTCCAGTAACTGGTAACGACATAGAGAGCATAAAAGAAATAAAAAAACACCTTAGGAGACACTATCAATAAGGATAGGGGAAGGCTAAGGTATTTTCTTAGTGTTAGAATAAGTGGGGATATATTTTATAGTTAAACGGGTTATAGGATATCCATACATCCATGGGATGCCTAATACCTAAATATATGTAATCCTCACTAATCAATAGAGAATTTTTTGGTTTTCTCTCATAACATGGTACCAGAGCACAGGGAGAAACCACAAAAAAAACCCTAATCGCCTGCCACTGCCGTACTCGCTGTCGGCCGCCGCCAGTCGTCGTTGACCGCCTGACTTGCCCCGAACGTGCCCTTCTGCCCTCTCACCATCTCCAAACCTCCCGCCTACATGCCCCAAGGCCTCCTCCACCACCGGCAGGCCCGTACGTGGCCTGCAGTCCACTGCCGGTCGTTCCGCCACCGTCGTCGGCCGTACGGCGTCACCGGCGCATGTTGTGTCACCGGTGATGCCGGGTTGTCTCTCCCGTCCACTTATTAGGGCAATCCAGCCCTTCCTGACCATGTTTTAGGCCCTTCTCCAGTCTCCAGTTAATATTGTGTGTGGATACGTTACATCTACACACCGTGATGAGCAATTGGTCACATCTATTTGTGATTTGCTACTAAAAATCAGTGAGGATGTCGTCCCGTGATTCGTTTGTTAAAAACATTAGTACCTCTGAGAAACTCTCTGGCCTTAACTATCATCTGTGGTCTCAAGATTTTGAGACATTTGTTTTGACACATAGAAAATTGAAGCACCTTACAGATCCTCCTCCGGATATCAAATCTGACATTTATGAAGATTGATTGGCTGATGATGTGGCGGTTATTACTTGGATGGCTAACAATATGGAGCCTTCTATTGCGCGTGGTGTCATATCATTGCAGCCAGCAAAGAAGATTTGAGATACTCTTCGACTCACCTATGGACAAGAAAAGAATATTTCCAGAGTTTGTGAGATTTATGAGTAGCTTTTCACTCTACGATAGGGGGACAGATCTGTTTAGGATCTCTTCACTGTTCTTCGAGCCTTACTAAAGGAGTTGGATATTCATCAGCCTTTGACGGTTGATATCACCCGCCTGCGTCAGTAACGTGAAGAATTAGTGGTTGTAATGTTTCTCTCTGCCCTGAATCCAGATCTCAGTTCACAGATTTAGGGATAGGTATTGGTTGCTAATGTACTACCAGATCTTCATACCACGTTCAGCAAAGCTATACAAGTGTCTACTACTACTTCTTATACAATGTCAGAGCCTTCTGCCATGGCGGCCACCCGTGGACGTGGACGTGGTGGTGCACGCGAACGTGCTCGTGGCGATACAGGAGGACGGCCACGTTGTACACACTATGGATGGTTGGGTCACCGAGTTGAGCGATGCTGGGAACTTATTAGTCGTCCTCAGACGACTAATATGACTACAGAGGCCCCCATATTTGTTGTTACTACTGAGCCACCGACATTCACTATATCATAAGCTGATTATGAGCGACTTCAACAGCTAAAGGTCACTGACTCCACTGCCACAGCCACACATGCCAGCACTTCAGGTACTAGTGTCCTATTTGCCTCGAGAGACTCCTCCTGGATCATTGATTCCGGTGCCTCCTCCTACATGTCAGGTACTAGTAGTTTGTTTACACAATTATCTTAATTATCAGATATTCGAACTGTCGCGATTGTTGATGGCCGAACTTATCTAGTCTCTGGTGAGGGGGTGGTCCATGCCACTTCACAGTTACCACTAGAGAATGTACATTTTGTTCCTGATTTTCCTGTAAATTTATTGTTCAATAGTGCTATTATAAAACAGCTCAAATGTAGTGTAACGATTTTTCCTTTTCACTGTACCTTTCAAGATTTACAGACGAGGAGGAGGATTGATTTAGACCGTGATCGAAGAAATGGAGTGTACCTGCTAGTTCGTGATGAGATTCCTCAAGGCTTGGCTTCTACAACATCTACTGTTGTAACATCTGTGCCTGGATTTTTCCATTTATTTTTAAACCATGGAATTTCTTGTGATTATTTGTACATGGTTTATTAATGGTTAATCCAGTTGTGTGTTGGTTGTGGTTGC
>JAMKQA010063637.1:0-11258 GCA_024699735.1 Posidonia australis | reverse complement strand
TTTTTGTCTTTGCTTATTCCTGGTCCAAGTCATCCTGGAAAACACATTGACGTGTACTTGAGATCTCTTGTAGACGAGTTGAAGATGCTTTGGGACACAGGAGTTGAGACATATGATGCAAGCAAGCGAGAAACTTTCAACATGAAAGTTGCATTGCTTTGGATTATAAGTGATTTCCCTGCATATGGAATGTTGTCTGGTTGGAGCACACATGGAAAGATGAGCTGTCCTCATTGTATGGAACACACAAAGTCCTTTCAGCTTCAATATGGTCGAAAGCCATGTTTCTTTGACTGTCATCGTCAATTCTTGCCCATAGACCACCTATATCGAAGACAGAAACAAACTTTTAAGAATGAATTACGAGGTTCGAGACAATGGCGAAACGCTAGGGGTGGAGGTAACAATGAATTACAGGGTTGAAGGTGACAACAGATTATAGGAGTGGAGACAATGGTAGATTGCAGGAGTGTGGAAGAGGAGGTGGAAAATGCAACACCAAGTTAGAGGGGAGAGAGATACAATATCTTTTTTGGAAGGAGGGAGGGGTTTTAAGGGAGAAAGAAATTAAGAATGAGAGAGAAATTACATGCAGCTAAATAAATGAATATCTTATTTTTTAAATCTAATTTAAAATCTACACACACACCTTTGCTTTTGAGATTGAGTTGCGTAATTTATCCTTAGAATCCATACTTAATACAAATATTTTGGATTTGAGATTTTTTAATTGATACCTAGCCCATGATATCAAAAGCCTGATGCAATACATCTTAGCTTGGTTTGCTTTTCAAGTCAACTTAGACTCATGTGCGCTTGTAGCCCGTACATGCATAATTAACAGTCACGAGCTAAACTTTAGCTAAACTTTGACTTGAATAATTTAGTTAAGATTTTAGCAACCCCGTTAGATTTACTCTAACTTACTTATCACACTTAGAACAAGCAGTTCATATTGAACAAATGTTGAATTGACTTAGTTTGGACTAACGATCAACGATAGTCATCGCAACTTTTCCAAACATGTTTAGCAAGGAGTGTTGGTTAATCACTTGATACATGTAATTTGGTATTTAGTCCTTTTTTTAATTCAAATCACGGCAGGAGGACACCATCCAAAGTAATACCCAAGGTATCACATGTCTCCAAAAAGATCTACTTGCAGACGAGGTTGTCGTAAACACTGATGGAACGCCAAGCATCAGAAGAGGTTTCAATGTCTGTGACAGAAGAGAGGACTAGAGGTTTCAATGTCTGTGACAGAAGAGAGGACTTCATCGGAGAGAGCTTTTAGAATACAGGTGAGCAAGAGTTGGTCCTTGCGAACCCATGGCTGAAAGAGAGGATTAGGCTTCTCAACGGAGGCTATGAAGACCCAGGAGAAGGAGAGGAGACCACGCACCTGAGAAAAAAGTAGGAGGAGATGCAATGGTCGGAGAAGGACACTTGTCCGTCCCATCGATGAGTCCTACCAAATCCAGACCCCTAAGCAGTGGCATGAACTGCGTCTTCCACAGGAGGTAATTAGTAAATAGAAAGCTTAACCGTGATGAACACTTGGAATGCTAAAAAAGGGAGAGGTATTGGAAAGAGAGGAGGATGAAGAAGAAATGGAGTTAAGAACAGATGAACCTGCGGACGCCATGGAAAACCAGGAAGAAGGAAGGAGAAGCAGCAAGAGAAGAAGAGAAGGGAGATGAGCGAGAATCGCTGGAGCTTTGATACCATCACAGATGGGTGGATGGAAAAGGATTTCCTCATTGCGTGAGGAGAACCATAGATGCATATGTATAGTGGCTCATGATGCTAAGATCAGAGTTAGTTACAAAAGGACACAGCACATCTTAGACGACACTCATTACAATGATAAGAATGAATAACAGAAATACGTATATACGTAGTCTACTCAAAAACAACACCCTTTGTTTTGGTTTTTTTTTTTTTTTTTTTTCTCGCTGTATCTATCGGTGGTACACAAGAACTTCACGTATCTCCAACGGAGCAGCTTTCCTAAAGAAAGAAATCGTCATATGTATATGTAAGTGGCCAGCAACAAATCTCGTTAATTTCTTGGTAGGTGACTCATAATGGAACGAGTTAGTGGCGGGACTTGTTCGTTAGGAGCATCTCCCTCAACTCAGCAGGGTCGACCTCACCGATACGGTTAGCCGGCCTGTAGTACCCAGTGACGGGGTCCGGCACCCATGACGACAACGACGACGAGTCGTCCGATCCTTCGGTTGACTTGCTCCTCATCACGATCGACTTCTCCCCCGCCAACACGGACCTACATGCCGCCGCGGCCGCTGCATATGCACTCCTGAGAAAACATAAGCCAAGAACAACCCATGAGTTCTTAATTCCCTCAATAAGATATCCACGTAATAAGTTTACGAACCAGTATTACGTATGAGCTAGCTCAGATAGAGGTATGTGGTCCTTGCTTAATTTACCTGTTGTTGGCGACGAGATTTGTGTTCTCCGAGAGAGCTGCTACGACGCGGTTGGCTGAGGAAAGGAAACGAGCCATCTCGGTTTCAGGACTTGGCAAGGGAAATCTGCTGCTGGAGAGATGAGAAGTTGTGATCTCCCCTTTTTCTCTTATTAATTCTTTGCTTGAAGAATCGAAGAAAGAGCTACTGCAGGATTACTGATTTGCTTCTTAGTTCTTAATTCTTGTCTGAGAAAACACGGGCTCTGGCCTCCTCCCTTTTATAGGCGGAGGTAGGGAGGGGAGGGAAGGGAAGTGGAAGTGGAGTTCTCCCGGTGAACGTGTGAGCTAGTCAATGGTCCAGGTCAATTCCCTTCCAGTAGGAAATTTCACAGCTTCAAGTAATATACTTACAAACTCCAACAAAGGAAGAAATATGGAAACGTGTGAACTAGTCATTGGTCAAGGTCAATTCCCTTCCAGTAGGAAAGATGGAAAAGCAGGTGCATGCACACACCAACATGGACTTGGTTTGGTCATTACCACCGAAGCATGGGTGGTTCTCGTAACCGGTCACAGGTCGTATCGGTTTCGAGGCATGGATAAGATCAACTCTTACGAACCACGGACGCGTCTTGCATCGCATCAAATTAAATAGCTTCCCGACACTTAAAAGAATTTTTGTTTTTTGGTAAACTATAAGCTGTGATATATACGTTCTAAATAAATCTAAGGAGAATAATAAAGTAGAAAATGTAATGTTTGAGACAATCCTTAAATATAAACTATTAATTCAAAATAAAATATCATATCGACCAATATAAGTCATCAAGTCATCAAATAGAGTTTAAATTTTCAGAACAATAGAATTTTTTAAAAAGAAAAGCCTAACAGAAAATTAATCTTTAATACAATGATCATCCACTAGATTCGTAAGAGTAACGTGCTTAAATATGATACATATGTAACCGTATATCTATGACACATAATGTGCGGACTTGGGATTGTGGCTTAACTTCGGCGTTCGTTTGAGTAGAGAAGGGTGATGACTGGTGTGATTTCTTGCAACTGGACGGATGAAGGAAAGGACAGATTCAAGGAGACGGATTTGCCGTCGCGCAAGCACCAGAAAGTCGTTCAGAAAAATTGGAAGTCGTGGCTGGAAGGAGAGGAATTTTCTTGTCAGCAATCAATATCCTAGGACTCAGCATGCTACTTTTGGTATCTTTCCAGCTGCAGCATTTTTTTAAATTATTATTTTTGAATGAAACTTTCCAGCTGCAGTCTTGCTAACGTGAGATGTTTTGCTTCTTCCATGTGTGTCGACGGGAACGCGGAGTTGCCAGTCAACACACGGCGGAATAAGAACATACGGATACGGTGCATGTTCATTGGCTGTAAGTTTCCAGTGCTATGGTACTTCTTATCAAGGAAGTAACCATGATATTCTTGGGAAGTTAATTTAGTATGGTAATTGGTAAAGAGATTCCATAGGATTATAGGAACAGTAGCGCTCCATATCTGATCCGTTGATTCTGGATTATTGGTTCTACGATGGAGATCAATACCATGGGAAGGAATGCATACCACGGTCGTCGGTTTTTAGAATTTCCCGTCGCCTGGACGTCCAATCGAAGGTACGGATGGACATCACTGCAGCGATGTAGGTCGGATTTGCAGATTGGAAGCTCGGTGTTCTCCGACGAGGCGAAGTAAGATCCACGATAGATCATTGCTTGCAGAGGTAGATCGGTTTGTTATTTTGCCGTGAAACTCACCGCTGTTGTGCTGCATGGTTTCACGATACAGTTGGAGCTGTCGTCATTTCCTAGGCGATCGGTGGCGGAGACCTCCACTGCTTCCGACTGAGAAGTCCCTAGTTCTTCTAGTGCTTCCTTTTGTTTGAGCCCTCAGTTCATTTGTGGTTTCCAATATAGGATTTGTGTTCTCGTAGACGATCGGGGCAGGGTGTGGGGGGCTTTAGAAGATCCCGTGCTTATAAGAAGTTACGGCGATTATACTCCGGCGAGCTTTTGTCTGCGCTCTGATTTTAGGCATTTTTACACCCCGCCGCCCTCCCCTTTTTTTTTTTTTGGCAAACCACAAATCTAGTGGGATAAACCCCCTTCTTTTTTTGTTATTGCAGGTAGTTTCATTTTGGTTGCTAGTCGAACATCTGATACATCTGTTGGAAATATCATGCAAAGAACAACAAAAATATAATTTATTTTCTATATAATTTAGATCAAATCCAATAAGCATTGAAAAATAATGAAAAAAAACAAGAACAATCTTGGCAAAGCAGGATTGAAGCAGAGAGTTAGAAAAGTCGTTATTTTTCTAACATTCCCTTCAATTCATAAATATCTTTAAAATACAAAAACAAATAAAAGAAAAGAAAAATAAAATCTCAGGACTTTAATATGAAAGCAAAGCAATTATAGTAAGATATACTTTGGATAAGGTCTTTTCTTTATTGGATTTCAACTTATTACACATGTAGTACATGTTATATCTTTCAATGCTCTAGGCAACACATTATCTATCACATGGGTTTTGATTCAATTCTATTTTCTTACCACTCAAGTACTATTATCTTAAGATAGTATTGGAATCGTACTTCATAATTTTAATGTTATATCTCACGTAACAATAGAATTTTCCTGATGGATATTTCATTACACAAGACTTGTTATGGGTTTAAATTTCATCCCTCTCGATAAAGATATAATAAGATTCTTCATAAGTCTTTAGTCAAATGATCTGTTAAGTTTTCTTTAAATTTCATGTACTCAAGAGTTATAATTCTATTTGACCATTAATGTCTAATTGATTTATGTCTTAACTTTATATGTCTATTTAATTTTTCATTTGTGTTGACTCTCTTGATTAAGGCAATACATGTAGTACTATCAAAGTGAACACCAATTGATGGCATAGATTTTGACACAATAACTAAATCTAATAATAATCTTTTATGTCAATCAGCTTTTCTGCACTTGCTAGTAGGGGTATACATGGATTAGGTTGGATCGAGTTAAGGATGAACACACAACTCAACTTAAATTGTTCAGATTGGATAATTTTAGACCCATATCCTTGTTTGGTAGAAAAAAACTCAAATGTTTCAAACTGAATGAAGTAGTTCTTGGATGTTTACAGATTTTGATATTTCAATATGATATGTTTAAAATAGAAATTGGTATGACATGGATGATTTTATTACCATTTTTGTTTCAAATGTAATCTAATTTAGTGCTAGAAATAACAATAGTAGAAATCATGATATCAATTCAAGCTTCTAGGGTGCGGTATTTTATTTACTGTCAATAATACGTAAATAATTGGAGCAGCGTCTGAATGTTCCAGAAGTAAGGTTTTCTAATTCGATTGGAAAGGAAATTCTTGCGCTTGTGAATGATGGGTTTCTTTTTCCTATTTTATGTGTGAGGAGCTTGTTTCTTGTTATTTGGTTTTTCTTGTTTTGTTGGTTATTTGGGGTTTTTTTTTTTGAATTAGCAACTATCCAGAATAACTGGGGTGTAATAAAAGAATACCGCAAGGTTTTCTTCTTCTTTTTTTAACCATATTATCTAGAATAATATAGTAAACATTAAAAGAATACTTTGTTGTTTTCAGATTTGTTCTAGACTTAAGATAAATTTCTAGAAATCTTTCCTAACTGGTGTTGGTGTTACTGGGTCATTATTAGAACATTGTTGTGCAATCCTTAGATGTTAAGTTGGGGATTTGCCTATTATCTATCTTAGACTCCCCTTGCACCATAGAAAGGCTTTATATAAGGACTGAACACCAGTTATAGAGAAGATTTCAAATAAACTATCATCTTGGAAAGTAAAACTTCTCTCATTGGGGGGAAGATTAACCCTAGTTAATTCTGTCTTATCTGCAATTCTGACCTACTATTTATCTGTATTGCACCTTCCCTCTAGGATTGAACAGAAAATTGACCGACTTAGAAGAAGGCTTCTTTGGAAATCTGCCTCCCCAAATAATAAGGGATATCATCTAGTGAAATGGACAACATTATGTCGGCATAAGGAACATAAGAGATGTGGCATTATAAATCTGAGGAATTTTAGTATGACCTTTAAATGTAAGCTTCTATGGAAATTGTTGACTTGTGCACCAAATCTGAAATAGCCTTCTTTGTCTAAAGCTAGATATTTAGCTTGATCTTGGCCAAGGGCCATTCTAAACACGTTAGAAGGTAAGTGCTCTTCTATTTGGTAAGAATTAAAGACCTGCTTCAATGTTATTAACTATTTTACTAATTTTGAAGTTGGTAATGGGAAAAATACAATCTTTTGGGAAAACAAATGGATAGCTGGTGCTCCTTTAAAATTTAAATTCCCTGAGTTATATTTTTTTAACTAAATACAAAAAGGCATCTGTTAAGAAGGTATTGGAATTATTTAGGGGTGATTACTAAGCTCTATTTGACATTAACTGCAGTTCTGAGCATCTTGATAATCTAGAAGTAATTCAGACACAAGCAGATCAGCTTGCTGACCTGGTGTCAGGGGTACAGCTGTACTTGGAAAAAGATAAAATAATTTAGTATCCAAACGTCAACTCTATATTCTCTGTCAACTCATGATATAAAAAGTTATAAATGATGATGGTATTAGATTTCATTTATATAAATCCATATGGAAGGCTTGGGTGTCATTTAAGATTAAACTCTTTACCTGGCTGATGACATTAAACAAAATTCTAACGAAAGAAAACATGAGGAAAAGAGGATGGAATGGACAGGATTTATGCATTATGTTTAATAGTTATTGTGAAACTGTTTCTCATTTGTTTATACACTGTCCTTTTGCAACTGCAGTTTGGAAATTTTTTATTAATTGTCATTTGTATCCTATGTTTTGCCATACTGAAGATCTGTTCAGATATAGACCTGAATGTACCTTTTCTTTAATTGAAATTGAGTGGAATATCCTAATCCCTACTGTGGTTTAAAGTATTTGGAAGAAAAGAAATAGTAGAACTTTCTGTAATATCTCTAACTCATGTAAGTTTATTACATTCGATATTATCTTCCTTATGTATGCTTAGACAGAAAATTTGGGTTCAGGTTTTGAAAGAAAGACTTTACTTCAATCTGTAAATGACATGTAAAACTCTTTGAGCATGGATCACCCACAAATTGGAGCATCTACAAATAATAATCTGGTGTTTCCTGTTGTTTCTACAAATGCTCCTTCTAAGTCTCTCCCCTAAGTTCACAATTCAAACGAAGACCACTTAGCATGATTAATATTTTTTTAATCAGATCTTGTGGTCTTTTTGATCTGGTGTTGTAATTTTCTTAACTCTAGACATTTGTAGCCTACACTTTATAAGTGGTCGAGTTTTTTTTGTTGTGATTGGGTCTTCGTGGGTCCTTGACTATTGTAATATCTAGGATTTTATTTTTTGGATTCTTAGTGGTGGACACATAACCAAGAAATTTATATAATATCATTAACGTTACCCCAAAAAAAAAGAAAAAAAAGAACAAGTCCTTAAGATAGACGTAGTTGTGTAACATAGAGTTTGCCTTTGATAATACAGTGAAACCGTTTTTTCGAAACTAGTTAGATTACTTGCGTTCCAAGAACTGGGTTTTTTTCTTTTGGTGACATGGTTCCAAGAACTTAGTTATCAAAAGAGTAAAAATTTCCATTACTTCCTAGTGACGCTTTGGTTCGTCTCGGTTGAATTATTCTTTATAATGATTACATGATCTGAAGGTAGGAAACTGAAAAATAAATTGAGCACATAGTCGGTTATGTACGTAGTTGTAATAAGTTAGTGGTCGTAGCCCGTAGGTCGTCCTTGTAATACAAGTTCAGCAATTGTAAATTTAACTTCATGTTTTCTTAATTAATTTAATCTGACTATTTTACTGGGGCAGTGCAATTAATAATCAGATTGAGTACTGTCTCCTTGCATTTGTTATTTTTGAAACTAATTTTTTAAGAAGAGCATTTAGCTTATGATGTTAGCTTTAGGTTAAACAACAAATTGGAAAGGATTAAAACATGAACACGTAAGTTAGTAGAGATTCAGATTTGTTTGGTTTTTGAGGTTGAAACTTGTCAACTTTGGATAAGGGCAGTGAACCATAATTATTATCTTGGATTTCTTATTTTAACGTCTAACTGTAGAAATTGGCATGAATGTGTTTCTTCTATTACTGGCTCGATGTAACAGTTCTGGTGCGATTCTCGTTGGATTTAATGCGTCGTTTCTTACAATGAGATTTACTGAAATAAAGTCTGGGTCAACGATGGCAAACGACGGATAGAAGCACTTTTTTTTTCTTTTGAAACGATTTTTAATATATATTATAATCAAAATAAATACTTGATTACGACCACTACCAAATGAAATAGATTTTCATAATTTTTTCTCCTGTCGTTTATAAGATACAACTTTAAGAAGAAAATAATATAATAATATGATTGTAATATATATAATATTTATAGGAGTCTCTTAATATCTCATACAATTACAAAAAAGACTTCATCATTAAATAAAGTGATTACAAACATTAAAGCACTATAATCTTTCAAGAATATTTTTAAACTCCAAGCAACTCTTCAACGATGGTCGTGAAAACAAGAAAACAACCCCGATCGATGATGTGGATCGTTTGGTGTGGGAAGTAACCAAAGCTTCCAATAACGGTAAACGAATTTTCTAACTATTCTTCTAAGATTATGGCAGAGGATTTAAAGATAGCTTCGTTGAGAACAAAATCCTGCTGCTTTCAATATTCCGATCAACATACATTATGGTAGGGACTTGTGCATCTTATTTGTACTACGCAATAAGGATTGTTGGTATATTTTGTAAAGTTTGAGTATATGAAAGATAATTTTGTGAAGAATAAATTTCTGTTTGAAACGAATATGCGCTCTAGAAACCCTAGTCGTCGCTCCCGTGCTCTTCTCTGTCATGCCACTTCCTTCGACTGGGAAGCCTTCAAGGAGAAGCTCCTGGAGGAGGAGGACGTCCATTGTATAGCTCCGATCTACAAAAAGCATCGCAGATCGAGGAAGTGCTCCTCCTCCGCAGGCATTGGCTTCTCCTCTGTGCTCAAGGAGAGGCTCCTGGAGGAGGAGGATGTCCTTTGCGCAGCTCCGATCCGTAAAAAGCATTGTAGATCGAGGAAGAGCTCCTCCTCTAGGGGCATCGGCTTCTCCCCGCCTACAACCCCTTCCTCGCAGGAAGTAAAGTAGTCTGCTTCTACGGTCCCCAGCATGGCGGGTGTAACATCTGTGTCTGGTTTTTTCCATTTAATATAAACCATGGAATTTCTTGTAATTATTGGTGTGTGGTTTATTAATGGTAAATCCAGATTTTGTTTGTTGGCTGTGGTTTCTCCCTGTGTTTTGTGCCCTTGGTCTCTCCCTAGTGGTGTATTTTCTTTGGCTAGTGGGTCGGTTCTGCATTGGGACTCGTGTTTGTGGTGGACCCACTTAGGCTTGGGCTTGGACCCAGTCAAGAGCCAGCTATGCCGTGCCCTTTTTCCCTATCTTCTCCACGCCCGTGACCGACCTCCCCTACTCGCAAGGCCTGGTGGGGAGGGATGCTCGTTCCTCCCTTCGACAGTAGGGTGGCTGGCAGCGGATCGACGGAATCGGTGGGAATGGCAGGCGATGGAGGCTTTAAAGGGAGGTGTGCGGCATGGGGGAGGAGCAAAGAGACTAGAGAGAGGGCGAGAGGGAGTGTGGTGGCTGTGGAGGAGTCGCGTGTCGGAGGAGGTCGCGCGAGTGTGGGGGAGGGCTGGTGCCATGCACCGCCGGAGTTGGAGGGCACGCGAGGCTCGTCGAAACTAGGTACGCGTTTCCCTACCGTTTCCCCTTCCGTCTTCCTCCATTAGTTGAGGTATGTTTAGGTTGAAGGACAGAATCATGGTTAGATTAATGCTACAAAAATCATGAAAAATATGAAAATGTTGGGAATGTGTTGAACCATGTGTTTGTGGTCATATGATGCTAATTTGTGGTTAATTTTATGAGATTTAGCTATTTGTTGTGAAGCAGGCTACAGTGGCGTTGAATGAGTCTTGTGCATTTATGATTTTCTATAGAACAGCATGCTTAATGGATTCTTGTTTTGATTGAGGGGTTTTGGAGTAGCTTGAAGGTCTACACCCCATGTTTTACTCGTATTTTTTGTGGCATGTATGGGGGGTCTAATCCTTACTCCCACTTTGGGGAGAAAAGGGTGACGGTGGTCTGGAGAGTTTTCTGCAACAGCAGAAAACGGTATACCGAATTGGTTTCGGCATACCGAAATGCTCCCAGGCGGTACCCTGCGTTGTGTTATCGGACGACCGAAGAAAGTCGGTCAACCGATTTGACAGGGACTGGTAAATCTGATAGGGATTTGGTATACCAAAATTCTTCGATATACCGAATCAGGGGATTTCGGCATACCGAAACAGGATTCGGCATGCCGAATCTGAGCCCTGAACTGATTTGAGAAATGCATAGAAAATGATGATTAAATATGGATAAATACATGATAAATGTATGAAATACATGGAAATGACTTGTGAAATGATGCATGCAAGTATGTTGTTTTTAATGATGTTTTCCATGAGATATTGAAACATGGTTTATGTGTATGGATATGGACCCGTGTGAGGGGTGATTTCATGGTGAAAAGACCATGAAAGAATGTGTGGGTTTAAAGACCACAGGTAATGATTTGATGCATATTGCATGAGATTTGCAAAGAGCTTTATGAATGGAAAATGGTTTTGATAAATGTTTTGAAAAGACAAATTGCTTATGATTTTAAA
>JAMKQA010063633.1:0-10561 GCA_024699735.1 Posidonia australis | reverse complement strand
CACATCCATACACATTAGCATGATTATAGCATGATCTAGGTTTAGCAAACATTCATCAAACCTTTAGCAAGCATTTGGACTAGAAAGACCGAGTTTCTCGGGCGTACGAGGGTGCCTAACACCTTCCTCGTGCGTAATAATAATCCTTACCCATTCTCTGGTTAGCAGACATCCAGCCATCCCATCTGCATCACATGCATTCATCCTTTTGTGGTTTTCCTCGTCTTTCCCTTAAAAGACTAGGTGGCGACTCCCTTTTCTTTCCTTTTATCCTTGCACCTTCGCCGTCTCGGCATGGCTGTGGTCTCCTTCCCACCCCCTCCCTTCGGGTCGGGCACGGTCACAACTGGGGATAACCAGACCCTGGCTTTCGTTTTGGGCTTTTTCATTTACTTTGGCTTTTCTCCTTGTTTGCTTGTTTCTCATGCTTTGCTTTGGCTGTCTCTTTGTATTATAAGATGTGTCTTCCTTACATGCTTGCCTTTTGTATAATGGGTGTTTTCTTTTTACACATTTGCTATGCCACCACTTTTGCACATAATATGCGCATGCTTTTTGTATGTTGATCGATGATTGCTTTGGATGTTTTCTTCCCCTTTTACATATGCCATGTTTAGGAGATTAAAGACATGCTTTTCTCCCTTTCTAGTTAATAAAAACATAAAGATAAAAAAAAAGAAGAAGGATGAACTAGTGACAAATTGCAAACTGTCCCACAAGGTTTAATAAATGTGCAAGTAAAAGACTTAAAGCATATTTTGCATTCATCATATAAGGCATGCATCTTCTCATCTCTTGAGTCCACCTATGTAGTTTCCGAAGGACATTCCCCGGTGTCTCATTCTATGGCTTTGGGGTGGGATGAGATATCAGTATGTCCCTCTTGTCCGGGGTCGTGTCGATGTTAGTAGAGGGTACAACCTACTACTTTGGCAGAGGACGAGGCTCCGAACGCACTACCCATTCACTACCTAAGCTTTGGCTAGGATTTAGAATGCGAACCTTTACTTTCTAACATTGAGTCAGAGACCCATTTACCCTAGTGTGAACCAAGAGTAGATGGCTTGTTAGGACATCCCTAGATTGTGAGAAAGCGCATGCTAGAGGCAGTCATGCATTTGCATTTCATACCATTATAAGCACTGCATCTTTTCTAACTTGTTTGTTTGTTTTTGTACAAATAGTACCGGTCAGTGTGCGAGTTCCTTAGCTAGAGCTCGAGGTTTTTCCTTTCACTGACACCTGATGTGATCGAATTTTCAACCACATCTCCCAAGTTATCTATCACCTTTGATGATAGCTCGTCCTAGGATTCGTCCTCTTGTGCCCAACTGTAGTCCAATCCGTACCCGCTCGCGATTCGCTATGGCCCAACAAACTGGTGAACCTCTTTCCTCTACTCTCTAGGAGGAGGTCCCCTTTTCAGCGTACCCTTCCTTTGTCTCTGTCCCTGTTATCACTACTGCCTCTACTTTTGCCTTAGCATCCAGAGGACCTCTGCCATCCTAGTGTCGTGTCCCTATGGCTACCCTACCTTCGGGACCATCAGTTTGGTCTTCTGCTGCTTTTGGGGCCTCAGCAGTTGAGTCTATTCCCATGACCTTTCCCTCAGGGTTCTCTTGCTACACCCACTGCACCACCCCCACAGCCATCGCCATCCCTTGTCTCCTCGGCGATAGGGACGTCGGCATTGCCTTTTGCTTCACCGCCACAGCACCCACCACAGCATGCATCTCTGTTATCTGGTGCCAGCTCGCCGTGAGCGTAGTACCAGGGGCAATTCCTATCCAATAGCTCTTGCTCCCGTATTTTACACCTCTTGTAGCACCACCCTCTGCCTTATCCTCACCCATGTATCAGACACTGGGTTCATCTTTTATACCTCAGCACACAGCACCCATGCATGGGTACATTGGCCATCCTACCGTAGCACTAGACGATGGAATGGTGGATCCGGAGGAGCCTTTAGGGGTGAACCATACAGTGTACAAGGCACCCGCCTCGACTGCACAATCTGCTACTGCTGTAGCTCCAGACACTCTCCTTGCGATGGTGAATGATTTAGAGCGGACACTTTGACAAGTGCATGGTGGGGACCATCAGTCCTACCAATTCCGGGACCTCTATTATTTTCCAGAGGCGACACTCCCTCCGAACTTTCAAATCTTGGAGTTTGAAAAATACAATAATAGGGGCTACTCGATTTCACACCTCAAAGCCTATTGCGAAGACCTCGCCTAGCTCCAAGCTGACGCAAGGTTGTTAATCCAATTGTTCCAGAAAAGTCTTACGGGGCCCGCATTGAAGTGGTTCACTTCCCTCAATATGGCCACCATCAAGACTTGGGACGATCTCACACAGGCGTTCCTCGAACAGTATTCCTTTAACTTGGACCTAGTCCCGAAGCGCAAGGACTTGGTCACAGTTAAGCAGAGGCCCCAAGAAACATTTGGGGAGTAAGTTGGATGATGGCAGTCCTTGGCTTCGTAGGTCAAGGATAGACCCTTTGAGGAGGAGTCTATTGAGATTGTGATCCGAAGAGCACAGCCAACAGTCGGGGCTCTGCTCAGCATTCAGCCAGTCACCACTTTTTTTGCTTTGCTTTGGGTGGGTGCCCGTGTTGAGAGTTCACTGTGCAGTGGTAGTTTTCCAGCAATCTTAGCATTCGCCAAACAGGCCACTTCCTCACATAGTGGCGCCAGTAGCAGTAACAACAACAACAACCACAATGCCAATCCACCAAAGAGGCAGGATCCCTCTAAGAATACAGTCTCTTATATTATATTAGATCCCTTGCTCCATTGTCAAATGTCCATCCACCCCCTCAGCGCCAAGTAGTTTATGCGCCCATGCCTACACCTAGAGCACCCCATGCATCACACATCGCCCCCACTCTCCAGTTTAGCTTGCCCCACAAGCTAGGATGCACCCACCATTGGTACATCCACAGCCAAAGCGACATTGCCGTGACAAGTGCCACTATACCCCATTAGTGGAGCCCTTGAGCATGGTTTTCCTTAAAGTCACATCCCCTTTGAGGCTGCCTGAGATACTCCCAACGCCAAGTCCACTTCCTGCCTAGTATCATACAAACACGTTCTGCAATTTCCATCGAGTCGCAGGCCACTCGATGGATAGTTGCCTTACACTCAAGGTCGCTATCTAAGATTTGATTGACCAAAAGGTCATTGTGATTAGCACAAAGGCGGCAGGCCCAGCGCCCGCATTAGCAGCCGCACAAGCACTACTAGCACATCCTAATATAGTTCGCCAGCCTTTGCCACAGCATCCGGCCTCAGGAGCATCATGTTCCTCGGGAGTCAATTCTATTTTTTTTCTGATTCTATCTCATCTCCTATTCTTCCAACTGATTTGATTCATGATGTGTCGTCCCCTTTTCCTCACCAATTATATCGGTCTTTCCTCGGTGGTTTCGAGGAGTCAGTTAATATGATTCGCCCAAATGTTGAGTCGGAGTACACTGTGGCATCGCTTATCGTATACTCCCAGCCAACAACACCAATTTGTTTGCAAGTCTAGCCCCAATCTAGGCCGATTCAGCCACCAGCCCCTCAAAGTTACCAGTATCCTCCAGCCATGCCTGTACAGTTAGTTGCCCACCCCCCGGTTATCATTACTCTTACCCACGACACACATCGTGTCCCGTACAACTATGCCGCAAAAATGTATGCGGAAGTGACACGATCGGGTAGAGTATACAAACCCCCAGCACCAAGGCCTAATCCTCCAACATTGAGCCCCATCCAATTGCAAGCCCAACCATCTAGGCCAGCGTCACCCGTGGTGCCAATTCCTGTTCAATTTCAAGCACAGTCCCCACAACTGCCCACACCAAGAGTAGCACCACCTATTCCCACCACCAGCAGCCAACCTTCAGCTGACATAACTGCTCAGCTTAAGAAAGTCAAAGTTGATATTTCTATTTTGGACCTGATCCACACTTTAGCAGAGCACAGAGAAGCCTTCCTTAGAGTCTTCGAAGCTGCCTATGTGTCCCCAACCATTGAGCCAGCTACCCTAGAGAATATGGTAGGAATGATAGTAGTGCCACAAGTTATCTCCTTTTCCAGCCAGGAGTTACCACCATCAGGAACCAATCACAATTCCCCCTTATTCATCACTACACAATATCGGAGCTTTTGCATCCCTCTTACATTGGTAGAGAATGGAGCAGACTTAAATGTTTGCCCCTTGCGTACGACAAGTGCAATCGGATTCAAGTCCTAGGACATAATACCAGCTGTGAAAGGGATGACAGCGTTCGATAATACACATCATGATGCACTTGGGATTTTAATCATTCAGTTGACCATTGACCCAGCCCACTTCGACGTAGAATTCTTTGTCGTAGATATCAAACCTTCCTTCTATCTTTTGCTTGGACGCCCTTGGCTTCACAAGCACCGAGTCATTCCCTCAACCCTTCATCGTATGATTAAGTTCTGCTGGGATGATAATGTTATTGTTGACATGGCAGAATATCTAGAGAAGGTTGAGTCAGTCTCTACTGTAGCCCCCCAGACTGTCCACTTCGAGCCTAAACCTTCTGATGTTCTGTATCAGGTTAACCAGTTCGAGTCGGTTAATTTCATTCCTCCCCTTGAGCGCTTTGACCATTTGGCCACTTGTGGTGATCCCCATTTGGTGGTTGATAATTTGTGTTGCAAATGGGGATATGAGAAAGGAACACCCCTTGGGCGTTACGACCAAGGAATCGCCAAGCCAATCGAGGCGGAAGAGTGGATAGAGCACAATGGATTGGGATACGAACATCAGTATCACAAGAAGAGATTACCGCGCTTTGGTAAGTCCCCCAAGATGTTCCTTCCACTCAATTTAGCTAACTTCACTAGTGTAGGCATCTTGGATCCAAATCAATTCCCGTATACAGTATCAGTGCCGCAGTCATCAACAGTTTGGGTTTATCCAGAAGAATCATATGCAGAGAATGGCCAGCCAAAGACAGAGCAGGGCATTGAGCAGATCAGCGAGCAATTACAAAAATGTTCAGTAGTTTTAGTGTCAGAACAGTTAGCAGTCGATCAGGCAATAGTGTTGAAAGTCCAAAAGGCAGACTCAGGGAGTAGCCTGGCAGATGACACAATTGGAGATCTAGACATTTTATTCCAAGAACAATTGGATGTGCTCGCAAAAGATTTGGCAGAGCACAATAGAGTTAGGAAAGGGAAGGCAGTCGTTTCACCACCACCTTTGGAATCACCAGTACCACCCCAGGATCAAGCTTTGATTATGGTCCTTCAAGAGTCAGAGAAGAATTATGCTAGACCAATGGAGTTAATCTCCTATCAGCCGGGAGGCGGTTCTAGTTGGTACTGGCAGTTTAAGCCTCACCTTGAGGGTGAGGAACGAAAAAAAAAACAAACTGAGTTAGGCTCAGGAGGCAGTACAGGCGGCAGTAGTCTCACCAATCAGCAGCAGGACAACCGTCAGCATGCAGAATCCTTTGTAAATAGTAGAGAAAGTACACAAAAATCAAAAAATCAAGAAAACCCAAAAAAATTTGAAAAATCAAAAAATGTGAATAAAGAGGCATCAACTTCAGAAGCAGGGATCCCTAGGTCCTCAGATAGTCCAGACAGTCAAGCAAAAGAGGTCGCACAGTGCCGTTACAAGAATACGAAAGTCACTGTGACTGTCATAAAGTGCCATAAAGGCATGGAATCAGAAGAAATCCTCTCGATTGACATCACAGATCCATCCTTTGAGTAGGAAATTCTGTCAGAGCTTATTACCTATGGAGTGGAAGATGAGGTCATTGAAGTTGACAGTGTAGAGGATGAGAGTGATGATAGTGCGCCGTCACAATTTCAACCTCATGATAATGACCTAGAGGGCCCTAATCTACATGTGGAGGAAGAGACGGAGCTCGTCAACATTGGCACGGAAGAAGATGTTAAAGAAACACACATCAGTACCAAATTATCACCACAAGCAAAGGCAAAGTTTATAGCTTTCTTAAAAGAATATGTAGATGTCTTTGCATGGAGCTATGATGACATGGTTGGTTTAGATATTGAGGTGGTAGTACACGCATTACCACTGAAACCAAATTCAAAGCCAGTCAAGCAGAAGCTTCGCAGATGGCGACCTCAGTGGTTGTTGAAACTTAAGGAGGAAATCATGAAGCAACATAAAGTCAATTTCCTCAAGGTCGTTCTTTATCGTTAGTGGCTCACCAATGTGGTGCTTGTGCCAAAGAAAGACGGGCGGGTTAGCATCTGCATAGATTACCGAGACCTTATCAAAGCGAGCCCTAAAGATGATTTCCCGCTTCCCCACATAGACATTCTGGTTGACAACACAATAGGGCATAAGATGTTATCATTTATGGATGGATTTTCAGGATATAACTAAATTAGAATGGCCAAAGAAGACATGGAGAAGACATCTTTCATGACCCCGTGGGGAGACTTCTATTACAGAGTAATGCCATTCGAGCTGAAGAATGCAAGCACAACATACCAGAGGGCCATAACAGCGTTATTCCATGATCTTATGCACCAAGAAGTTGAAGTGTACGTGAATGACGTGATCGCCAAGTCTAAAGAGCCCGAAGATCGACTCTCTTGTTTAAGGAAGTTGTTTGATCGCCTGAGGAAGTATAAGCTTCGCCTCAACCCCAATAAATGTGTATTCAGGGTATCTTCTAGAAAGCTCCTGGGTTACATTATTAGCTAGAGAGGAATTGAAGTGGATCCTCACAAGGCTAGAGCCATTATTGATATGCCTCTCCCTGCCACTGAAAAAGAAATTCGCGGATTGTTGGGGCGGCTACAATATATCAGTCGGTTCATAGCACAGCTTACACCCATATGTGAACCGATATTCAAGCTCCTGAAGAAGAATGCCCAAACTCACTGGAATGATGAGTGTCAAGCGGCCTTCGACAAGATCAAATTGCTTCTAGCAAAACCTCCAGTCTTAGTTCCTCCCACGCTAGGGCGGCCTCTGTTATTATATCTATCAACCACACAGTATTTCATGGGCGCGGTCCTAGGACAGCATGACGAATAAAGGCGTAGGGAGAGGGCCATCTACTACCTCAGCAAGAAGTTCAATGACTGTGAGGTTAAATACAGCACCATAGAGAAAGTTTGCTTATCCTTGGTATGGGCCACTCAGCGCCTCAGACATTATATGATGGCATACCCTGTTCTGCTATTATGTCGGCATGATCCTATCAAGTATCTATTCCAAGAGCCAGCTTTGGTAAGCAGATGTGTTAAGTGGCAGGTAATGTTGTCGCAGTATGACATCACATTTGTCACACAGAAGTCCATGAAAGGACAAGAGATGGCGGATCACTTGGCCGACCTACCCTTGCCAGAATACTAGCCACTGCAAACACAATTCCCAGATGAGGACATTTTATTTGCAATGGGTAATGAAGAATTAGAAAGTCCTCAAGATGAGCATCAATGGTGTCTGTACTTTGACAACACAGTCAATAAAAGAGGAAGAGGTATCGATGTAGTTTTGGCAACGCTGCAAGGACAACTAATACCCTTTGCAAGGAAGTTGACATTTGAATGCACCAACAACGAGGTAGAATACGAGGCATGCATCTTGGGATTACAGGTGGCACTAGAACAGGGCGTCAGAGAACTTCAGGTATTTGGAGATGCAATGCTGGTCATTTCGCAAATCAATGGTGACTGGAAGACAAAGGACCAGAAGCATGTGTTATATCATGAGCATTTACTGAAGCTAATTAATGAGTTCGATGATGTCAAATTTTCTTTCATGAAACGGGCCAAGAATGTGTACGCAGATGCATTAGCTACCCTGGCATCCAGGGTTATCACTCCAAGAGGCATAGGCAACGGATATCTCAATCACTTGTGTAGCGTAGCCAGCGCATTGCATGTACATTCAAGAGGCAGAACCGACAGTTGAATTGCCCTAGTATAATGATATCAAAGTTTTCTTGGAGTCTGGTGGCTTCCCATCTGGTATTTCTCCAATAGATAAGAAGACTTTGATACAGTTGGCCTCTATGTATGTACTAGAGGCAGGGCATCTATATAGAAGATCCTATAATCAAATGCTTCTTAGATGCATGGACAAGAAGGAGGTAGATATATTGAAGTTGAAAGTTCATGCAGGCACATGCAGTCCACACATGAGTGGAGTACTCTTGGCCAAGAAAATTATGCTGCAAGGATACTTTTGGTCCACTATGGAAACAGACTGTTGCCAATTTGTGCGGAGATGCCACAATTGCCAAATACATGGCAACTTCATACATGCTCCCCCACAATAGTTACATAGCATGTCATCACCTTGCCCCTTTTCCACTTAAGGAATTGATGTTATCGGGGCCATTCATCTAGCTGCATCTAATAGGTATCGGTATATTCTTGTGGCCATCGATTATTTTACAAAGTGGGTCGAGGCAGCGTCATATAAAACGGTTATAGCAGTAGTTATAGAAAAATTCATCAAGAATAGCATTATCATCAGATATGGGGTTCCACAAGCCATCATATCAGATAATGGAGCTAACTTCATAGCAAGGAGAGTTGAGGATTATCTTCAAGGGTACAAAATCAGACACCACAGATCCTCTCATTATCGGCCACAGATGAATGGAGCCGTAGAGTCGGCCAATAAGAACCTGATAAAGATCTTGAAGAAGATGGCTGAGACCCACAAAGATTGGCATGAGAAGTTGCCTTATGCACTTTGGGCTTACAAGACCTTAGTCCGAACATCAACAGGAGCAACGTTGTACTCACTTGTGTATGGTATGGAGGTAGTCCTCCCTTTCGAAGTGGAGATTCTGTCATTGAGAATTCTGAAAGAAGTAGAGTTGGATGACGCAGAATGGATCCAAGACCGCTGTGTTCAACTAGACTTGATTAATGAGCACAGATTACAAGCCTTACACCATGCTCAATGCCATCAGAAGTGAGTCGCCCGTGCATATCAGAAGAATGTTTGGCCTAGAAATTTTGAGCCGGGTGATTTGGTTTTGCACGCCATTCACTTACCCGATGCCCGAGGAAAGTTCAGGCCCAATAGGCATGGACCATTTATTGTGAAAGAAGCCCTGTCTGGAGGCGTAGTCATTCTTGAGGACATGGATCGTGGGGAGTAGTCAGAGCCTGTTAATACTTCCTACTTGAAAAAGTACTACCAATGATCCTCAGCCAATCCCGAGCCTTGCATCGTGAACCATGCATCTCTATGTTTTTTTTTATTCGCATGCTAGTATTTTAAGTTATTGCATCCAAACATTACATAAATCATATCATATGCACTGTATTTTCTTTTTGTTTGCATTTTAGTTATAAGCATAACCATTGCCCGATGAGGAAAATGGGAAGGGCAGCCTTCTTAGGAAGAGTTTTGATTCTCCTCACATGTTACTACCTATGTGACCTAGGGAGTGACTATTCATGGGAAATTGGACGAAATATACAAATTCCCAAGGGACCTATACCTCGAGAGGGAGGAAAAATGATTAGTCGTGAGTGAGTGTGAGCCACAAAACAAATATATATAGACTTCGGAGCACAAAAGAAATAAGAATATAGAAGTTGTAGATAGAAGTCAGTTCTAATGAGAGAAGCATGCGAGACAACTCTATACCTACCACATAACTTGGAGAGGAGTCGAAGCATACACCTACAAAACCCACATTTACAAAGGGACTAGCCACCCCTTTTACATCAAAAAGAAAAGAGAGCAACAACTCCCCAGCCTAGGTGTTTTTTACCTCCAAGTAAAGGTAGCGTAAGTCAGCATGCCTTTGAGGGAGTAAAAGAAAAGGAATTATTGAAAAAGTAGGTGTAGGGCCCTAAGAGTTTGACACGGAATCCATGTTATCCTAAAATGTTGTCAAGTGAGAGCCACAAATAAACCTAGACATTCAGGTAGTGTCACGTGGGTTGAGGACATTGTCGTTCCTCGTAGTAGGGAAAAATGGGCTTCCCTAGCGCTAAGGGCACCAAATTTTATAAACTGTGCATAGATCTTGCTTCCATATTGTATTTCTATAAATCATTTAGCATTCAGCATTTCAAATCACGCATTTTTTGCATTTTTACATCTCTTTGCAAGGAATTTGTCCATACTTCAACCAAGGGCAAGCCAGTTGCCTTTTTGAGTTGCAATATTGGCAAAGAAGGGAGTTTCAACCAGGTGCATGTTAACTGCTCTTTGGAAGGAAATAAGTCTATTGACTAGGGGCATGCCAGCTGCCGTTCTAAGTCAAAAGAATCACTAGGACAATGCTGCTATTAGGAGCATGTGGGCCAGCACGAATTGCTTGTTACATAAAGTATAAATCCGGTACAAAGGCAGGCACAGAGCAGTACAGAATCCAAAATGACACAGTGTCTGTAACCATGCCGGCGAGGAGATTCCACAAATGAATTGCGAAATCGGACGGCAAAATCATGTCGAAAAAAGCAAAACAAAAGGAGTCGCCACCTAATCTATTATGGAAGACAAGGAAAACCATATACATGAAAAATCATGCAAAAAAAAAACAAAGACAAGTCTACGAAATAAC
>JAMKQA010063632.1:0-10287 GCA_024699735.1 Posidonia australis | reverse complement strand
GTGGCGAGGAGAAGTGCAGTATGGTGCAGCTTATAAAGCCTACGCCTGGAGTAGCTGAAAACGTGCCCACCTGCGCGTCTCAACCACCAGCACACCACACAGCAACCAACCGCCAGCCACCACCAACGATGCCAACTGCCAGCCTCAACCACCAGCCCACACCCAAGCGGGCCCCACAAGCACAGTGCCACAACGCACAGTGCCAAACCTGGCTACACGCACAGGGACACGCAAATAGAAGCCAACCCACGAGGCCCAAGCCCAAAAGCACAAAACCACACAATTGGCCTCAGAACAGTAACACCTGTCTAGGAAATAAAATTCATAAAATGTAAATAATTACAAAATGAATTTTACAGGTGTTACATTATGTCTCCTATTTTTCTTAATTTGTGCACCATGTTTTGAGAGCATGATCTTGTTAGAGACACTAAATAAGTGTTCATAGAAGAACAAATGGCAATTTTCTTGCAGACCTAGCTCATGAACATAAGAACCGTGTTGTCCAACATAACTTGCAACAATCAAGAGAAATCATTAGTCGCCACTTAAATATTGTACTTAATGCAATAGGTACGTGGGCTCTCGAAATTATTCAACCTAGAGAAAGCCTACAAGAGACTTCTAACTTCATAAGATATCATCATGGGGGAAAGTTTTACCTGCACTTTAAGGATTATGTGGGGGAATTGATAGCATGCATATGCATGCAATTGTTCCTAAGAATGAGCTAGTGGCATACAGATCAGGGAGGGATCCTAAGAATTGTTTGCAAAATGTACTTGATGTGTATGACTTCAATATGCATTTCACATTTATATCTACTAGTTGGGAAGAGACAGCACACGATTGTCGAGTTTTGAACCATGCTCTTTCAAACCAAGCTCATAGCTTTCCTTTGCCTCCAGCTGGCTAAAAACATTTTTTTGTTGTTGGTCATAAGGAGCGTCACAATTACTTACACATTACCTATTTTATCATTTCAGAAAAGTACTACCTTGTGGATTCTGGTTATCCAAATCAAGGGAATTTCATAGCTCTCTATCATAATACAAGATACTATCGATCCTCATTCAATGGTAACCAACCCCAAGGGATGGAAGAGATGTTTAACATGATGCATTCATCACTTAAGAACATTATTGAATGTGCATTTGGAGTTTTGAAGAAATGATGGAACATTGTTAATAGAATGCCTCCATTTAAGTACTCAAACCAAGTCATGTTTGTTATTACTTCGATGGTAATACACAACTTTATCATTGACCAAAGAATGAATGACGACATATCCAATTCCGCAATAGACAACAAACTTGTTGATGATGCCACAATGACTAAGACAAACAATCAAACAAACGACGATTATATAATACAAGGATCGATGATATCAAAATGGAAACCTTGAGAGACCTTATGCATCAGCATAGCTATCACACGCGAACTATGATGGACAACCATTTGTTTTATTGTCACTTTGCAAATTCCTTGTTTAGATAGTAATGTATTAACTATGACTATTTGAATTTCTTTGTTTCTAATTTTTCTTTTGTGGTTGAATCAATGTACTAGTACTTAATGCAAATTATATATAAGAGTATGCTATATGAGTTTAGTCTTGTGTTGTCTGCATCAAAATGTAATTGCTTCATAATAGAATGAGGTAGTTAATATGTGTTGCGATAATTTAGATAATTTTGTGATAGTTGTGAAGGAGGTAGTGAATATGTTTTCATGGATTCCTGAGCCTTTACCTTTGTGACCATGCCCGCCCGGGGATCCGACGCGGAGTCGCGCCAAAGGGAGGAAGCCACAACCATGTTAAGGTGGCGAAGGCGTAAGATAGGATAAAACGAAAAAGAAAAGGAGTCACCACCTAGTCTTTTAAGGGAAAGACGAGGAAAACCACAAACAAACCACAAAGGGTGAATGCATGGGATGCAAATGTGAAGGCCAGATGTCTACTAACCAGAGGGGGGTAAGGATTCCTATTACACACGGGGAAGGTGTTAGGCATCCCCGTACATTTGAGAAACTCGGTCTTTCTAGTCTAATTCGCTTACTAGAGGCTAAATGAATGCTTGCTAAGCCTAGATCGTACTCTAAACATGCTATTATGAATGCCAAGACAAGACTAAATGAATGTGCAAGGTGGTATGCAAAAATTGCGAAGAAATCCACATAAAATATCGCAATCATGAAAGACGACACGACAAAGAAAATCACATGAAATGACAAAGTTTTTGGCGAGAATGGCTCGAAAAATCATACTGCCCTCAAGAAAGTCAAAAATGCAACCGACTCAAGTCGTCAAAATCGTAGAAAACATCGCGGAAATCAAGATGAAAAAACTACAAAGAAGTCCGTACAAAACAGGCAAACTTCGACATGTAAAGAAATTCACATAAAATAACAACGTTTTTGGAAAGAATGCTCCGAAAACCACACCAACTTCAAGAGCACCAAAAATGCAATAGACCCAAATCATTAGAATCACAGAAAACACCATGGAAATCCGAATGAAAAAATTGCAAAGAAATCCACATAAAATAGGCAAACAACGACATATGAAGAAAATCACATAAAATAACAGTGTTTTTTGAAAGAATACTCAGAAAAACCGTACCGATATCAAAAGATAAAAAGTGGGGTTAAACCAAGTCATCAGAATCATGGAAAAAGTCATGAATATCAAAAAGGAGAAATAATCCACAAGTGGGCCAATGTGAGCCTTTCAGTCAGTTAGTGTATGCCCTTAAGCACTGAAATCCAAACCAAATCAAAAAAAATCCGAAATGTAGGAGTAAGGGTGAGGGACTCTGAAAACAAAGTAAATAAAAATCCACGAAAGAAATACATGAGATGCAGGCTTACTTAAAAGGGATGGACTGATACGTAAATGTGATAAAAACTATGCAAAATACAAGAATATGTACCTGAATGTGTAAATGGTGCTAAGGAATGACTTAGACAAAGATTATGCAAGACTGAGTGCAAAAACTAACATGTAGGTGCATGAATTGGTGGCATAGGGGGGCAATTTGGTTATTTCAATGGTCGGATGTGATGAGTACATGTATGAGGATGATGCCTAGTTTGGGATATATCAAAATGTGTGTGAAATGTCCAGAAAATGTTACTAGCAAGAAAACATGCAAATGACAAGCTTTTAAAAACAATAAAACGATGTAACAACAGTAAAGTACAAGACCAAGGATTAAAATGTAAAATTCACGAAAAAGGGGAAAAAAATGATTAAAACATATTCAATGGCCTTTGTCCTAGTGTGCACGTGATGAATCAAATGACAATGTGGCACTAAGATGTGTGAAAATTGCACCTTGGTAATTTCCTAGAAACTCAGGGTCTAAAGAGCAAAATTCACACATAAGTGCAAACGTGATTAAAATATGAAACTAAGGATCAATTTACAATGCAAACTTGATTTTTAAAGGAAATCTATGATTAAATGCAAAATATGAAATGCAATAAATGAAAAATATCGAAAATATGTGAGGAAACAATTAAAACCCTAAATGATGGATTTAAAATTAATCTAAGGGTCTGGATGTAAATTTTCTATGTTCTGGGATTGTTTATTAAGAACTCAGGGGTCTACATGCAAATTTACAGGGTTTAAATGTGACAAAAACGGGACTTTTATGTTGATCAATGTAATTATGAAGTTTTTTAGGGTTTAGAATGCAAATCTCACAGGGATACTCATTTTAAAAAGGTTCTGGGGCTCAGTGCAAATATTTAGCACTTAATTGCAAGGAAAACATGAAATCAGGGACCTAAATGTGGTAAAACATGCATGAATGCACTAAAGATAAAAAATCAAAATATACAAGGAGCTACATGCAATTCTTACAGAAATAATAAAAGAAAAAAAGTTTTTTTAAAACTACAAGGACTTAAAAATAAACGAGAAGGACTTAAAAGAAATGATTTGAGGACCTAACTGTAAATGCTAAAACTAACTCGATCTAAACTAAAGAAACTATTCTTCGAAGTTCACTAGCGCTCAGTTTCCTGTGAGGACTCCGGCGAGCCTTCAATGGTGGCACAGTAGTGGACGAAGGCGAGCGACGGTCGGGGAAGCTCGAGGGCGATGCTGCAGAGCTCGAGGGCACAATGGGCAGGACTGGGGAGTCCTGAGAGGCCCTTCCCACCTCTGGCTTCGGCGTGGTGGCTTGTCGGCGTTAGGGAAGACAACGACGAGGATGCTGGCAGTGACGAAGCAGCTGGAGCGGCGCGGCGAGGACCGGGAGAGCTTTGGGGAGTCACGGTGAGGCTCTGGGAAGCATCGGTGTGGACCGAGGTGGCCTGAGGTGTCCCCCCGTCTCCTGTGCTGGCAACTAGCACGACGGGAGCAGGCACGATACTCCAAGACCAAGGACGGCGGCGTGGCTGGTGGAGTGACTCGTGGTGGGGAAGCGGAGCTTCCTGGCATGGTGGTGCAAAGCGGGCGCGATCGGAGCATCCCAAAAGACTTCACGGCGGAGAAAGTCGACGGCAGAGTAGCAGCGACGTCTTCAGGCGCTGGAGGGCCCTTCCCTGAGTGATAGGTACGTAGGGAAGAGGAGGAGGAAGGGGAAAGAGAAGAAGGAAAGGCCCATGGAGCTTTGTCAGGAATCAGGAGGCCTAAGGCCTCATCGGCAACGTAGAACCCATCGCTGGAGGGAGCCGACGACGCACGGAGGGGAAAACGCTGACGAAGTCCAGCTTAGAAGGCTCGGATGCTCGACGAAACTAAGAAAGAAAACCAATGCTTGCAGTAAGAGAGGAGAAGGTTACCTGGATGGAGGCTGGGCTGTCTCTCCCGTGTGGTCGTCGACGGCGACGCGTTGGTTGCTACTTCGACGATGGTTCGGGGGAGTTCTCGGTTGCCAAGGGTTTGTAGAGAGGCTTTGGATGTGGGAAAATGGTTGGACTTCTCCAGCGTGGATTCAGTTGCTGGAAGAGGAGTCTAGAAGCACGCTTGCAGAGAGCCCTTGGTCTGTCGACGACAATGCTTTTAGTCTCCGGCGAGGTTCCTCCACGCCGTCGATCCTTCCCAGATTCCAGACACCGTTGGATTTGGCGTGAGCTGGCAGGGGTTGTTGGGGAATCACCGGAGATCACAGGATGCTGTCGGAGATCGCGGGATGCGGCCGGAGATGGCGCTGGAGATCGCGGGCTGACTGCCGATGAAGGGTGTTGCCGGAATTATTTTTGCATTCCCTGAGTTTTTGATTGAGCGATGCATTGGGCTTATTGGGCTTGGCAGACGGGCTTGTGTTTCTTAGGGTTTTTCTGGTTTTTTTGTTTTAGCTTTAAGGTTTTTGTTTTTTTGTTTTAGGTTTTTAATTATTTGTTTTGATGATTTTAATTTTATGATTTTATGATTTTAATTGTGACTTTGGTTTTTAATTTTAAGTTTGATTAAATGAGTTTTGGATTTTGTTATTTTAGGATTTTGTGATTTTAATTAGGGTTTTGGGTTTTAGATTTAGGTTTTTGTGGTTTATTTTAGTGATTTTAATTTAGATTTTTGGGTTTTAGTTTTAAGTTTAGTTTGGTGATTTAATTAGGGCTTTTGGATCTTAATTAGGGGTTTGAGTTTGTTTAAGTGATTAGGGTTTTTTGGGTTTTAATTGTTTTAGGGTTTTAATTGATTTTAAATTAGGGTTTTTAGGATTTTACTATTTTAGCGTTTTTTATGATTTAATTAATTGATTTCAAATTAGGATTTTATTATTTTAGAGTTTTTCTGAATTTAAATGGATTAAAGTTTTATGTTTGAGTTTTAATTTGGATTTAATTAGTTTTTTACTTGATTTAATTAGGGATTTAGTTTAAGTTTTGGTTTACGTAGTTTTTATTAGGGTTTTGACTTAGATTTTGATTTCATTGGTTTTTTGCTTGATTTTGTTGGGATTAGGGTTTTTTTTAATTAGATTTAATTTTTTAATGGATTTTATTAAGTTTTACTTGATTAGGGTTTTAATTTGGATTTTAAATGGTTTTTGACTTTAATTAGGGTTTTTACTAGATTAATTCTGGTTTTCACTTGATTAATTGGATTTTTAGTGGATTTAAGTGGATTTTACTTCATTTTGACTTTAATTAGGGTTTTCATTTGATTAGTTAGGATTTTGAGTGTTTTAAATGAATTTGGTTTGATTTTAATTCTTAATTATTATTTTTTGCTTTGATTAGGTTAAAGTGGACTGGTGTGGGCCTTACTGGGCTTGGGTTTGAGGGTTTTAGTGGAGCTAGGGTTTAGGTTTTAGGTTTGAAAATTAGGGGTTTAGTTGTCGCAATTAGAGCATCTTTTCAGAGGAGCCTGCTGCCAAGTGACTTCAAAATCGGGGTGTCTACAACCTTTTTCCATGCCTTGTGTTGAATCGTAAGTGATTGCCTTTAGTGGCTAAAATTTACTTTCAAGTTATGCTTTTAGCTTTTCTATGTTTTCAATAAATAATTTTATATTTTTACAACTTCTATTTTTATTATGCTATACTACGATTGCATGTGGTATTCTTTCTTCTTGGATTTGCAGACTGTCAATGGAATACAACCAACATATTGAAGATGTCAAGGAGTTTACAAATCAAGTCATAGGTTTCAGAGAGAATTTTTCAGAATTATAAGTGATGCTACTTCTATGTGTTAAAAAATTTTGTTACTTTATCAGTAATGTTCCTAATTTAACTTATTCTTGGCTTCATTGCAGGCTTCTTTTGGTGGGTGCCCAATTAGCACAAGTTGTACATCAATTGCCATTTAAGGCCACACAGCCCCAACACATTCCAACAACTATACAACCCCAGCAAATTTTGGCGAGATACACACAGCAACAGTGTAACATTCATAAAAAATTCATTTTATAATTATTTATATTTTATTAAATTTACTCCTGGACGGGTGTTACTGTTCTGAGGCCCGTTGTGTGGATTTGTGCTTTTGAGCTTGGGCCTCATGGGCTGACTTCTACTTGCGTGTCCTTGTACGTGATTGGCACTGTGCATTGTGGTGTTGTACTTGTGTGGGCCTAGGTGTGGGGTCCGTGTGGGGCCCGCATTGTGGGTCGATTGGTGGGAGAGTTCGGTGCGGTGGTTGGCTCGTGCGGGAGGCTGGTGGTTGCACTGTGCATGCATGCATGCATGCAACTACCACCTTGGGGCACATATTTATATGCACGGTCGACGACTCTTCCTCCTCACCTCTCCTCCTCTTCTTCTCTATGCGTCTTCCCATCTCGAGCACGCCACTTCTCTTCTTCCTCCTCTCCACCCACTCGTTCTCCCTCCACCCATCTCACTCCACCTCCTTCTCGTCTCTCTCTTTTTCTCTTTCACTCCCCCCTCCTGTCCCTCTTCCCCTACGTCCCTTTCCTCTACTCGGTGTGCTCGCGTGTCGGCGAAGGCGTGCGGCAGCTCATGGCAGTGTGGGAAGCTCTGAGGTTGCGTCCCCAAAATCTAGGAAGCCCCATGGACGTCGTGGTCACCGGAGTTGGCCGGAGGATTCGTTGGGGTTCGTTTCAGATACGCATCTCCAATCCCTGTAATAGAGAACATGAAAATTGTAGAAATTGATAGGGTTACATGAAATCTAGTTAAATTTACATTCCTAGAATTTATTATGATTTCATGAGAATTTATGGTGGATTTATGTTCATTTTATGCCGGTGGTTGTGTTTTGGGTCATTTTGACCCTTGTACTTTTGCAATTTTATATCTTGATGCATGGTGAATGGATTTTGGTTTTGTTTGTGTGGATTTAGAGTAAACTTGAGGGTCTACATCCGACATTTTATGTGAGATTTTTGGTGTTGGTTTTGGGGGTCCGATCATCAGTCCTAGTTAGGTGATTTTGAATAGTAGGGTTTTGGGTCGTTTTCTGGGATTTGCGGAATTTAGCATACCAAAGTGGAAACGGCATACTGAATCAGTGAATTTCGATATACCAAATCTGTTCGGCATGCCATTTTTCTGACAGTTTTGGTCCCTTGATCGATTTGGCCTGTCGAATCCTTCCGGTCGACCGATTCAGTGGATTTCGGCATACCAAATCCAATTTTCGGCATACCGAATCACGGCCCAAATATGTTTATAAAATCAGATTTTTGAGGGTTTTTCGAATTGATTTGTTTTGTCCCATTGAGTGGGATTGTGGGTCATCAGTGGTGGTCCCTTGGGACACTTGATGTGTCGTTTTGCCGAGGTTTTTGGAAGAGTTTCCAAAGATATAAAATGATTTGAAAATTATTTCAAAAGAGGTGAGTTGGCAGATTTGGAAAATGGTTTTCCTAGTTTTCTGTGTGTGGACTGAGATAGTGTAGGACCGTGTCGTCGAGACCTGGGAATGTGACGACATTCTTGGGTGGTCCGGCATGACTCTCTAGTTGAGGTTGGAGGCTGAGATACCTTATATGAGACTCCTTGACTGTCATCTCGAGGCTAAAGTTGTGGTCCGCGAGTTGAGGTGTCTTGTAGCATGATGGGGAGGTATGATACCCCTACTGTCGCTGTGAGCATTGAGGCTTGGGTGTTGTCGGGTGTGGAGGTATGACACTCCCTCTTGAACACTGTGTGTGGAGGACGCCGTGAGGAGACGTACCCTATGGTGGCCAGTGCAGGTGGGACACATGCCCCATAACTAGTAACGTCCTGAGAGACAGGACAACCATCCCAAGGAGGGGTTGGCTTTGTAAGGGTTCTCCAGGTGAGAGAATCGCGGGACGACGCAGCTCTTGCATAGGGTGGTACGTCGTGGAAGTGCAGACACCATTGGTTGCTGTTTGGTGGACTACTTGTGGCGAGAGTTTGGTTTCCAGGAGCCAAGCTTCTCGACTCACTGTGTGTGGTTTTGGCTATTGAGGGCCTTTGCTTGTGGTTTTGGGTTAGTAGAGCCTCAGTTGTGGTTTTGGCCGGTGTGGGCCTTTGTGACGTTTTGAGAGATAGTTTGCGAAATGAATTTAAAAGAAAATCAATTAAGGTTTTGTTTCCAGCATTTTCCTTTAGGGTGCTTACTAGGTGACTTGTGTCACTCATGCGTTTTCCTCGTTGTGACATCTGGGCCAGATTATTCATTTTTAATTGTAAACCATGTAATTAATTGTAATATTGTATAAATAGTTTATTAATGGATAATCTGTTGTTTCTTGGACGTGTGAGCTTGTGGTTGGCTTTCTGTGCACCTGCTTGTAATTTGGGACCAATGTGGAGTCCAATTTGAGGATGCACAGTCGCCTCAGTTTGCGTGCCCGTTCTTTCCTCTTTTCTTTTATTCTTTTTCTCCTTCTCTCACTCACAAGTTCACCCCACCCCGTCTTCTTCCTCTTCTTCCTCCACTTGCTCGTGCCACCAACGATGCTGGCCTGTGCCTCCCCATCTTCCTTGACATAATGGGCGACCGACGCGACACGGCAGGAGGAGGAGATAAAGAGAGGCGGAGGTGAGTGGAAGAGGAAGGACTAAGATGCGAGGGAGAACAAGGAGAGGAAGAACGACGCGCTACAGAGGAGGTGGTGGTTCGTGTGGTCCACCGGTGGAGAAGACTTCGCCGGGGCGAGAAGAGACTCGCTGGTGAGTGAGGAAGATCACCGGAGTGCCACTCGAGATACGCAGCCCTCTTCCCCCCTCATTTCCACACTTTCAGTTCATCATGTCAAATGCATGAAAATGATGAAAAATGCATGTAAAATCGTAGAAAAATAAGGGAATTGATGAGAATGAGCTGAATAGCATGAAAACATAGATATCATGCGGTTAAGATCAAAATTGATAGGAATATACAAGATTTTGGGATGAAGGCTACAGTAGCCGTTTTGAGTCTCATCCCTTTGTGATTTTTGTGTGGATTGTGTGGTTAATGAAATTATGAATGGTTTGAGGGATTTTGAAGCAGACTCAAGGGTTTACACCCCATGGTTTATTGGTAATTGGTGATGTGTGTTTGGGAGGTCCGATCGAGGCTCCCACTTCCGACGCTTTTGTCGACCGAAACAAGAGAATGCCCTAGTTGCTGGAAATTCGGTATTCTGAAATCTTCACAGATTAAGCCAGGATCCTTGGTTTCGATAGTGTAACCATGCCGGCGAGAATGGCGAAATATGCAAAAGTCGGCAAAGTCACGGCAAAAATAAAAAAAATGCAAATGTCGGAGTCGCCACCTAGTCTATTCAAATGGAAGACGAGGAAAACCATATAAAACATGAAAATCATGCAAAAACAATGGAAAAGGTCTTTGTAAACCAGAAATATGGGTAAGGATCCCTGTTACGTACGAGGAAGGTGTTAG
>JAMKQA010063626.1:0-12653 GCA_024699735.1 Posidonia australis | reverse complement strand
ATTCTTACCCCCCCCCCCCCCCCAAGCATCCCCAGAAAGATGGGAAGAAACAAGCTTACCCGTTCCTGGAAGAGCAAGAGCACCGGAGCTAAGACCCACAGGCTCATCATCCCGTCCATCACCATCTTCCTCAGAGGGAACTCCCTCACTAATATCCTCAGATCCTACGGAAGAATCTTCCTCAGAATCGCCTTTAGAGTCCTCAGACGAACCAGAGTCTTCAGACCCAGAGGAAGAATTGAAATTTAAATGCACATTTAAATTTCCAGCATTCCGTCCCCCTGAACGTGGTCAGTGCCTAGCCTGACAACTTGCCTGGTAGCTGGAGTAGAACATTGACCAGACGTACCACCAGAAGCAACTTTACCTCCCGCGTGCTTGTCAGACGAATCTGACAACAGTCCACTAGTAGCGACAAGTCCTGCCGCTGAAGCAGAGTGCTCAGCGTTTTCCCCCATGCGCTTGTCAGACAGATCTGACAATAGCCCACTGGCGGAGACCTGTCCCGCCGCTGAAGCAGAGTGCCCAGCTTTTCCTCCCACTTGCTTGTCAGACAGATCTGACAGCGGCCCAGCTTTTCCTTTTTTATCGCCAGACTTAAATTTCAAATTCCCCCTCGCGACCTTTGCAAGTTTGTCGTCTTGCACCAAATTTTCCCGCTTACCGCATGATTTCAAATTTGAAATCGCGCTAGAGTCGGCCACAAGGTTGTCGTGTAGCGGAATTTGAAATTCCCACTCGCGTGCCAAATCAACATCCGCAGGCAACACCTACGAAAGTTGACAATCTCGTGCAGGACTACTGACAGCAGACCTACTGTGAAGTACATGACGGGACCCTTTGCCACCAGCTAGGTCTGAATCAGATAGTACAGACCCTACGCCACTCACCTACTTTCCTCCCTTTACGGACTTAGCCCCTTTCTTCCCCATGTCCGGCAACTCACCGGAGAAGCTCCGACCAGCCGGACTCCGGTGACAGCACACAAGCTAGAAAAACACTGCCAGAATAGGATGACGGCCCTAGCACCACCACCCACGACTGGTAAAAGAGAGAAGGTTCCCCCCTTCAGAAGGATTGAAACCCAAACGCCTTACCAGTCACAGGCCTCCAAGCAACAGTGTTCCCGGCGAAGCACAAGGCCCCACAAAAAATGCACGTCCCAACCGGAAACAGGAGGACCCAAGCACACCCAATGGAAACTCACTTGGGGCCAAACCCACGGAATCACCCCGCAATCGTCCAAAGAATCGCCAGAGAATCTCTCTCTAACTTCTCTCTAGATGCGTGGAAAATGGCTCACCTTCCGCTCACCTTCCCCTGCCTCCTTTGTTCCCTTGTTTCGCGCACCGAGAGAGAGAGGGAGAGAAGCTAAGGAGCTGTGGTGGCTTGTGGAAGCCTGGGAAGCTCAAGAGCGACATCCCTGTGGTCGTAGAGTGGCAATGGACGTGCGAGGGTCTTTGGAATTCGCCGGAGTCGACCGGAGATCATCGGAGCTCGTTTCAAGTATGCATCTCCAATCCCTATAATAGAGAGCATGAAAATGGTAGAAATTGATAGTGTTGCATGAATCTAGGTAAATTTACATTTCTAGAATTTATTATGATTTTATGAGAATTTATGGTGGATTTATGAGCATTTATGTCGGTGGTTGTGTTTTGGGTCCTTTTGACCCTTTTGCCTTTGCGATTTTATATCTTGAAGCATGGTGAATGGATTTTGGTTTTGTTTGTGTGGATTTGGAGTAGGCTCGAGGGTCTACATCTTATGTTTTATGCACGATTTTTGGTGTTTATTTAGAGGATCCGAACGGAGGTCCTAGTTGGGGCGATTGCATACGGTAGGGTTTGGGCCATTTTCTGTTTTTCGTAGAATTCGACATACCGAAATAGCATACCGAACTATTTTGGTATGTCGTTTCTCTATCAGATTAGGTCCTCTAGTCGAAATTCGGTCGTTCGATTTTGGACGATCGCCCGAATTAGGAGATTTCGGTGTACCGAATCATTTTCGGTATACCGAATTTGGCTTGAGTGTTGACCGTTGACCTGATTCAGTCGATCGATCTAGATTGGCCTATTGAGCCTGGGATTTTAGGCATACTGAACCTGTTTTCTGGCATACTGAATCAGGGCTCAAATAAGTTTATAAAATCTAATTTCCAAGGATTTTCTGAATTGACTTGTTTTGCCCCTTTGAGTGGGATTGTGGACCATCAGTGGTGGTCCCTTGAGACACCTGATGCGCCGCTTTGTCGAGGTTTGGGAAGAGTTTTCAAAGATATGAAAATAGCTTCGGAAAATGGATTCCAAAGAAATAGCTGCCTATTTTGGAAATTGTTTTCTTGGTTTTTTGTGTGCGGACTGAGATAGTGTGGGACCGTGTCGTCGAGACCAAGGAATGTGACGACATTCTCGGGTGGTCGGGCACAACTCCCTGGTTGAGGTCGGAGTGCGAGATACCAGAGGCTGAGGGGTGTTGGGTCCTGGAGATATGAGACTCCTTGACTGTCATCGCAAGGTTAGGGTTGAGGTTCGTGGGTTGAGGTGTCTTGTGGCAAGACGGAGAGGTATGATACTCTTGTTGTCGCTGTGAGCACTGAGGCTCGGGTGTCATCGGGTTTGGAGGTATGACACTCCTTCTTGAGCATCTTGTGTGAAGGACACCGTGAAGAGGTAGACCCTGTGGTGGCCAGTGTAGGTGAGACACGTGTCCCATAGCTAGTAGTGTCCTGAGAGACAGGACAACCTTCCCAAGGAGGGGTTGGCTTTGTGAGGGTTCTTTAGAGAAGGAGAATCGCGGGACGGTGGTTGGCTCCTACACAGGGTGGCACATCGTGACAGTGCAGAATGCCGTGGTTGCTCCTCGATGGACTACTTGTGGCCAGAGTTAGGTTTTCACCATTGAGGGCCTTTACTTGTGGTTTTGGGCTAGTAGAGCCCTGGTTGTGGTTTTGGCCGGTGTTGGCCTACTTGGTGAGGTTTTTGAGAAATAGTTTACGAAATAAATTTAAAAGAAATTTAATTATGATTTTGTTTTCCTGCTGTTTTCCTTGGGATGCGTACTTGGTGGCTTTCGTCACTCATGCGTTTTTCCTCGTGTTTTTGGTTTGCAGGTGCAGGCATGCAAGGGTCTAGCGTAGTGCATATAGTTTGGAGTCTCCTAGCCGCACACATAGGTTCCTGGTAGTTAGATATTTTTTGTTTAGCTTTAATTTCCCGTAATTTAATTTGTTTTAAATTTTTGTGGAAAATGTAGGGCATTACAGTTTGGTATCAGTGCTCTAGGTTCATTAGGTCGCACTAGGTTAGTGCTAGGCCTAGGATGTTTGGTCTAGAAACTCCATAGGTTTTGCATGCATAGTAGAGATTGCACTTGATTTCTCGCCATGGTTTTCTAGTTGTTGTTTTGTCTGTGGTGCAGGTACTTTGCCTTTCTCTGGCAGGATGCCTCCTCATGATCGTAAGGGTTAGGCCCCTGTCGGGGAGATCGAGTATCGAGAGGACCTAGGCAGATGGAAGGCGATTCGTGCGGAACTGAGGAGTTTGGCACATGGGATCTCCCACGTGTTCAACAAGAGTAGTGCTAGTGAGCCATCGGGTGACTTGTGGCTGAACTAGTTCACGAAGCTTCATCTGCCGTCGTTCAAGGGCAAGGTCAGTGCTGAGGAGAGCGAGGCCTAGCTAGAGAAGGTGGTGAAGATGTTGGAGAGCATGGCGTACCTAGAGGAGCATTGGGTGCGGTTGGCGACCTACCTGCTGGATGGTGAGGCAGATAGGTGGTGAAAGTCTGTGAGGTGGCTGAAGTTCCCAGACTCAGTTACTGTTAGCATCCATTGGAAGGATTTCAAGGTGGCCTTCTATGATAAGTATTTTCCTGCTCATGTGAAGGAGCAGTTTTGTCGAGATTTCCGGAGTCTGGAGCAGGGCACGATGTCGGTGCTCGAGTATGAGACTGAATTCGCCTGGCTCAAACGTTTTGCTCCTGCCTATGAGTCTGAGGAGGAGCGGGCGTAGAGGTTTCTAGACGGGTTGAACCCTGGGCTACGGGTAAAGGTGATGGGCTGTCGGTACTAGACTGTGGAGGATATGGTTGGGATGGCTTATCGCTTCGAGGCTGAGCATCAGAAGTTTCTGGAGAACCGTCCCAAAGGGAAGGGTAAGTCTTCTTTTACCTTCCAGTTCTCTTTCTTAGATCATCCAAGTGTCGATAGTTCAAGTAGTCTTCTTTTACGGACCAACAGAGTTTTGTTTGAAGTAGCGGAGCTGGCTTCAGTCAGATAGGGTCCAGTGCTCCCGGTGGGAACGACTGCTTCAATTGTGGTCAGGTGGGCCACATCACTAGATATTGTCCCCAGCCTAGACGAACGCTAGCCTCGGTGGTGTGTTATAATTACGGGAAGGTGGGACATGTTCAAAAATTCTATCTGGAACCGCCTAAGAAGGTAGGAAGTGCGCCACAACAGCCGACTAAGGGATAGGTGTTCACCATTGCAGCTCCAGGCACTAGGTCTTCGGGAGATGTGGTTGAGGGTAAGGATGAGTAGTTGATTCTATAACTCTCTAAGATTTGTTGTAATCCCTTTGTAATATGGACATCTGCCTGATTGAATGGTTGTGTGGTGTTTTTGTTTGTTTGGCCATCAGGTTCTTTTATTGTGGCTAGTCGGATGGCCAGAGTGTTGTTTGACTCAGGGACTTCTTTCTCCTTCATCTCTGAGTCTTTTTCGACGGAGTTGGGAGAGAGACCAGTTAGACTGGCCTTTCATCTCAGTGTAGTGACGCCATTGGGGGGCACAGTTTGGCATGGAGGTATCTGCGGTCTGTCAACTTGACGTTGAATGGTAGAGAGTTCGATGCCAACCTGATCGTGATGGACATGCAGGAGTACGATGTGATACTCGGCATGGATTGGTTGGCGCAGCAGTCCGCTTTGATAGACTGTGCTCGGAGGAGAGTTTATATTGGGTCTCTTAAGGATGGGTCTTTCTTTGTGCAAGGTGGGTGTCGGGGTGAGTCTTTGGTCAGGGGTTGCGTGGGGTATGTAGCTAGTATAGTTACCTCCAGTTCTCTTGAGTTGGGTGTTCACAACATCTCTGTGGTGTGTGAATATCTCGATGTTTTCCTCGACAATTTGCCTGGTATGCCACCTATAGACACCCTAGTTTTTGGCCAGTGTTGGCAGACGAACCTGGCAAAGAGCGCAACTAGACGGCTGACCCGGATTTCCCCTAATTCCTAAACCAACCCTATGAACCTAAACCAACCCAGAAAACTCCTAATTACCTTTAACTCCTTTCATCCAACTAAGCCCAAAACCTAAAACCCAGCCAGTGTGCTCTGGCCCAACGACACGCGTGACCTGTATGCGCTGCCCAAGCATGCGTCAGGGCTAAGGTAGCACTGCGAGCATTGCCTGACTGGTCGCTTTCATCGTACGACCTCGTACAAGTGACGTTGTGCACGTAATGTCGACTTGTCTCCCGACGTGCTTGACACCCCAGAGCTTTCCCACGCCCTGCACTACTTCCACTGACATGCAAGGCTCGCAGCGGCGCCGATGAGCCTTCCCCTGCCATCCCTGACACCTTCCCACGCCCTGCCGTTCACCACCTACCACCAAGAGCAACCAATCAAACCCCCCTCCCCTCAAGCACCCTCGAGAGACCACGACTATCACTCGGGGATTTTTGTGAGAAAGCGAGTGGAGAGAAACCTGAGAATCCTCACCGGAGAGTCTGAGACCCAACACTCAAGCCACCTTAGATTTCTCTTCCTGGTCACTATGAGAACTCCCCAGCCAACTTACGAGCACTCTCGACCCTCTCCAACTAGTCCCCTTCCACCGGGCAGCCACTCCAATCACTCCCGCTGGAATCCACCACCGCTGGCTCCGACGATGCATCCCAGTCGTCCACAGGTACAACTCTCCTCATGGGACTATCATAGGAGCACCTAGTAGCCCTTTTGCTTCATCCTGGTGTAGTTTTTCCACGTTTGCGTTCCACTTGTGCATCCCGCCACTCTCCCCGCCGACGGACGGCGACCACCAGCGTGAGGCTGTCCTAGCCCTTGAATGCTCGATTTGGACGTCCAACGGCATCACACTTCCTCCCTCTACCTCTCGAAGCAGTCGAGTTGGTTCTTCAGGACAGAAGCCTCCCGTGGAGGCTCACCGGAGGAGGATTAGCATCGATATCGGCGACGGAGGAGGGGAGAAGAATCCGTTGCATTTCATTGGTTTCACAGCATTTGCATCTCCTCTTGGTGGCCCTCCCAAGCTTCCAGACACATCCCTAGGCCCAGAGACACTCCGCCTTCCAGGGAGGAAGCGATGAAGGAGGCGGGCATGCCCCTGTTTCATGCGCGCATCGCGAGTGCGTGCCCCACATGCCCATATCGACCAGGGCACGAACAGGGTCAGGTCCTACCAAACCAAGGTCACTTGCCCTACTATAGGCCATTCATGCATGTTTTGTTACTTTTGGCATGTTTTCACTCTCTGGTTTGCTCGAATTTCTTGTTAATGATTTGGGTTCTCTGTTAAGTTTTGGTTTCCTTGACTTTGATGCTTGCATGAGCTCTTAGTGTGATTTCTTCCCCCACACCTTGATGGCTACTTCACAGTAGTAGCTTTGCGTTGTGGATATGGCCATGATGGCAAACAGTCAAGGCTTCTCTGGGAACACGCGTCTGGGCTACACGAATGATGTCCACGTGGCACATGTGCGGGTCATCCAGGGAGTAACTCTAACCCAGCCTAGCCAGTGGGCCCGCATGCTTTCCATCTTGTACTTTACGTGTTGTTTCCTGATTCGATTATGCTTCTTGGCTTGGTTTGTCTCCTTAATCATATGATTTATTTCCCTTGCATCATCCCTATAATCCCATTAACCGGCATCAAGTGCCTACATTTCCTTGCACGTGAGCGAGATACCGAGAAAGACCAAGTCGTCGGGCGTGCGGGGGTGCCTAACACCTTCCCCGTACGTAATAGGAGTCCTTACCCTTTCTCTGATTCGCCATGACCTGTGTGTTGAATCCATTTGGCATGAGTCATCTTATTTTGCATTCGATTTCGATTTTTTATTTTCCGATACGGTTTTCCTCGTCTTCCCATTTTCAAATAGACTAGGTGGCGGCTCCACGTTTTCGTTTTCGCACAGTTTTCAGTGTTTTCGAGTCATTTCTTTTCCACCCTCGGAACCATCAGAGTTGCCGTGACCCTACTGACTCCCATGTGGCCCGGATCGCGTGGGGAGCATGGTTCCTCTCCGCCGGCATGGTCACAGGAACTGGCGATTCCGCTGGGGAGAAGACAGACTTCAGCTTTCGTTTTCGGTTCTTTCTCGCTTGCATGTTTTTTCTTGTATACACTTGATATGTTATGCCTTATGGATGATGCATGCTTTACTTTACACCAAGATAATCTGACCACATCATAATGCACATGCCATGATACCTGCCTTATGATGTGTTCGATGTTTTTATCTTTTCACTACCATGATACCACGACACTTGCACATGCCATGATCATGCCTTTTGCTTGTTGTTTGCTTGCTGGTTTGCCTTGTGTGTTTTCTTCCCTTTTTGCATCTGACATGACTAGGAGAACAAACAAATGTTTGCCTTCTCCTCCTAGTTAAAATAAAACACACAAACTCAGAGAAACAATTAATAAGGCAAAACTACAGACCAATTCAAACTCCCTCCCCCTTTGGTTAATAAAATGCAAGTAAAAGACACAAAAGCATATTGCATGATTGAATCATATAGGAGCATGCATTCCTCTCCCCTGAGTCCACCTATAGTCTACGAGGGCCAGTTCCTGTTCTTTTGTCCTATAGCTTTGGCGTAGGATTTGATGCTGGACTATTCCCCATTGTCTGGGGTTGTGTCGGTGTTAGTAGAGGGTATAACCCATGCTTTGGCAGGGTCGAGGCTCCCAACCCACCACTGTTCCACAGCATTGGCCTGGGATGAAACCTTATTTTTTGCCTTGAGTCGGAGACCCGTTCACCCCGAGAGCATCTGAAGTAGACAGCCTCCTAGAAAACACTTAGATGGTGAGAGAGTGCATACTAGGTGCATCCATGTGCATGTGTGCCATTCATACCACTTAATTAACATTGCATTGCTTATCCTTAGGTTTTGATACCTGCTACTGTCTCTCTTATCAACAGGTTTGCACATGAGTCCTTTGACCAGAGCTCGAGCGCCCCCCTCTCAGTTTCTTTGTTGTGTGACACCTGTTCTCAGTATCCCCCAAGCTTTTGTCGCTTTTGACGATAACTCGTTGTAGGTTCCGTCCTTCCTTCAGCTACCGTAGCCCTATCCGCACTCACTTACGTTCTGCCATGGCCCAGCACGTTAGCAAGGCTCTATCTATTGTCACCTCTGAGGATATCGCCACTTTGGCCCCCTTGTTCCTCTTCCTGACTTCCTCAGCTGCCTCTTCCCCTCATGTCAGCCTTTTCCAGGCCCATGGGGCATCTTCTCCTTTTGTGTCGGGACACTTGCAGACCCTGCCGGTCTGGAGCCCGCCACCAAGTCAGTCACGATGATGGCCACTCGAGCTCCGGAGCTGCCGATGTCTCTCCCTCTATAGGGCCCATCTGCTTTGACTACCTAGCCGACTGCGAGAGCCTTTTTGGTAGGATCCGTCCCTTCTGTACAGTCCGCTCCCCTTCTGCCCTCTACTGTGTCAACTCTGCTGGCAATCCCATCCATCGATACTACTACCGATGGGAGCCCAGCTGTGCAGGCCCAGTACTTCTTGGCTCTCGCCCAGAAGCTACAGGGCATGGCACTCTCGCTGGACTCCTCCCTGCTCCCAGCTTCTCCTCCCCCTGAAGTCTCGCTGCCCTCGGCTTTGGTGCTCCACTTTACACCCATTGCTCCTCCCCGGATGTCGCCCCAGCTCCTCGCTAGTCAAGCGACGAGGGTGTCGATCTTGCATCCTTCACCTTCATCTCACTTTTCACAACATGCATCTCCCGCACCTGGTGGCCAGCCCTTCGACCTAGTAGGGGCGCAACACTCCCTCATCCCACTGCATGGACTCGCACCAGGACAGCAGCTGCCGCCCACAAACCCTGCACCACTCATAGCACAACATACTACCTACCCTCTGTTCCTGCATCAGACACAGTTTCCCCCATGCATCTCGCACCACACCACTCACCCGCACGGGTATGCCGACCATCATGCCATGACACTAGGTGGTATGATGGTGGATCTAGAGGAGCACCTCAGTGCGACCCACACGGCATACGCGGTACCCACCTAAGCGGCGCCAGTCTCAACAACAACAACCCCAGACCCCCTCCTTTCTAGGATGGGCGATTTGGAAAGAGCACTTCCATACGTGCAGGGTGGGGACTGCCAGTCTTTCTAGTTTCGAGACCTACGCTATTTTCCAGAGGCAACTCTCCCGCTGAATTTCCAAGTCCCAAACTTTGAAAAATATAATGGAAAATGTTGCCCCATCTCCCATCTAAGGGCATATTGTGGAGACCTCGTTCAGCTCCAAGATGATGAAAGGTTGTTGATCCTCTTGTTCCAAAAGAGTCTCTTTGGCCCTGCCTTGAAGTGGTTCACTTCCTTGGATATGGTGACCATCTGGACTTGGAATGACCTAGCCCGGGCGTTCCTGGAATAGTATTCCTTCAACCTCGATCTAGTCCTCAAGAGGGAGGACTTGGCCGCCACTAAGAAGAAGCCCATTGAGTCATTCAGAGAGTACATTGGGCGCTAGCGTGCCCTAGCCTCACAGGTCAAGGATAGACCCTTCAACGAGGAGTCTATTGAAATGATCATCCGTGGGCCACAGTCAGCCATAGGGGCTCTGCTTAGCATTCAGCCTATCACCACCTTCTCCTCTCTGATTAGAGTTGATGCTTGCGTGGAAAGCTCGCTACGAAGTGGCAGCTTCCCTGCACTAACCGTGTTCGCCAAGCAGGTGACCACCTCCAGCCATAACTCCGGCACCAACAACAACAACGGCTCCACCTCAGCTATCCGAAGAGGAGGGATCCCTCAAAGAGCACCGTTGCGTACCCTGGGTCCCCTGCTCTATGGGTGAACGTGGTGGGCCCTGTCGGCTTAAAATCAAGTAGTTTATGCACCAACATGTAGGACACCCCACACACCTTACATCACTACCACTGTCCAGCCAGTGTATCCCGTAGCACCGGCAAGGCAAGGACAATACCCCCCACAGGGAAGGCCCCGACGACTCGATCGAGATTTCACCCCACTCGTCGAGTCGTTGAGTGCCATCCTCCCCAAGGTACAGTCGCTCCTCAGGTATCCGACGTTCACCCACCGCTGAATCCATTGTCGGCGTGGTATAAAGCGAATTTGTACTGCAGTTACCATCAGGCCCTAGGGCACTTGACGGATAACTATTTCACTCTCCGGAATGCCATACAGGACCTCATTCATCGCAAGATCATTGTTATCAACATTCAGGATGCACTATCTGCACCTACCCCAGCACAAGCACCAGCACCAGCACGAGCATAGTCATGCCCTAGCATTGTCAGTAAGCCTCTCCCCCAGCACCCCCATCTGGGAGCGCTCAGGACCTCTGGAGTTCACTTTCTTTTCCCCCTTGGATCCGGCTCTTTCCAGTTGGATCCGTTCGATCTCATCCACCTTGCCTCTGAACCGTTTCTGTCTCAGCAGTATCTCTCCTTCCTCTCTGGTTCAGAGTCCATTGTCGGCATGATTCGCTGGGCCGTCAGGACAGAGTGTGCGGTTGTTTTGCCTACCATGCAATCTCCCCCAGCTCAGCCCATCTACCTTGAAGCCAGACCATCAGCTAGCTCCTACCCAACCCATCCAGTTAGCGGCCTACTCCACCATGCCTTCCATTAGCCAACCATTGGCCCGACTAGAGTTGGCAGCTTGTACCCCTTGGTCATTAATTTGACTAGGGATACCCACCGAGTGCCGTATGACTATGCCTTAGAGATGTGTGCAGAAATCATGCGGTCTGGACGGGTGTACAAGCCCCTAACTCCAGCCCCTAGGGCAAGCCACCCAGAGTCGCCTCCACCTCAGCAAGCAAACCAACCCCCAAACCCGCCATCGAAGAAATCACCTCTAAACCCTCCACCAGTACTACCAATAAATCCCCAGATGACCTCACCTCCCAGCTCAAGAAGGTTAAAGCTGACATATCCACTTGTGACCTCATCCACACCTCAGCGGAGCACTGGGAAGCCTTCCTTAGGGTATTCCAGGTGGCCCATGTATCCCCCACCATTGAGCTCACAACCCTTGAGAACATGGTAGGCATGATCGCAATGCCGCGGGTTATCTCCTTCTCGTCCCAGGAGTTGCCCCTGACGGGGACCAATCACAACCAATCGCTGTTCATCACCGTACAGTTCCAAAAGTTTCGCATCCCTTTGACACTGGTTGATAACGACGTAGGTCTAAACATCTGCTCCTTGTGCACCGCCAGCAAAATTGGATTCAAAGCCGAGGGTATTACGTCAGCTGTTAAGGGGTTGACGTCTTTTGACAACACACACCACGACACGTTGGGGGTTTGGTCATTCCTCTGACTGTTGGTTTGGCTCAATTCGAGGTCGAGTTCTATGTTGTCAATCTCGAACACGCTTTCAACCTCCTGCTTGGGCGCCCTTGGCTGCACAAGCATCAAGTTATCCCGTCAACCCTACACCTCATGATCAAGTTCTGCTATGGCGACGACATTGTTGTTGTCATGGCAGAAAACTTTGAGGGACAGGGTTGATGCAGTCTCTTCAGTCAACCTGCAGACTGTCCGTTTTGATCCCAAGCCATCGGATGTCCTTTATCGTGTTAATCGCATTGAACCGATCAATTTTGTTCTAGAGTTCGAGCATGTTAGCTTCTTGTCTGTTCACAGCCACCCTCAGTTGATGGTTGAGAACCTCTGTCACCGATGGGGATACGAGAAGGGAGCGCCGCTTGGGCGATACGGTCAAGAGATCACGGAGCCCGTCGAGGCTGAGGAAAGAAGAGATCGTGAAGGACTAGGATACCAAGGACCATGAGGAGGCGCACGCAGGCACCGAAGGTTGTTTGTCCCTCGGGATTTAACTAACTTCGTTAGTGTAGGTGTGATGGACCCGAACAGGAATCTGTCCCCAGTCATTGCAGTGCAGCAATAGTAGAGTCCAACAGAAGACCTCGAGTGGGTCTGCATCGAGGGCTATGAATCAGATGAAGATACCTTGAGCACAGTTGAGCCAGACCCCGTAGGCAGAATAGAGCAGCAACAAGCAGCAGTCCCAGCATCTTCTTGTCTAGCTTTGTTACCCCCAACAGCACCAGTATCATAGCCACAGTCAATCATAACATCAGTATCACAACCACAGTCAGTAGCAGTAGTATCACAGCCACAATCAGTCACAACAGTAGTATCACAGCCATAGTTAGTCACAGCAGCAGTATCGCAGCCACAGTCAGTTGCAGTCACAGCAATACCACAGTCACAACCAGTTGCAGTCATAGTAATACTGTGACCATGCCGGTGGAACCACTGGGGCGCGGTTCACCAAAACCTGACTCCGGTGTGCGGGAACACACCGGGAGGTCCGATACAGTCACGGCGAAAATGGTGAATCCAGAGAAAGAGACAAGACTCGGAAACACCAA
>JAMKQA010063624.1:0-11654 GCA_024699735.1 Posidonia australis | reverse complement strand
GTGGACCACCCGCCAGTCCCATAACCAGAGGGAGAGCTGTCAATGGCCACTGCCTTTCCCTTGTTCGCCATAGGAGGGAGGATATGAGTCTCCTCCAACCCAAGATCAGTAGGTGGCAACCTAGTATTATCCTTGATTTTGATTCCTGGTAACCCAACTCTCTAGGGCTTAGCTATCTTGACTCCCCCCAATTTGAATTTCCTGTTGGCACGCTTCCTGGCACTTTTGGATTTGCCAGCAGTAGCGGTACTCTGGCCCTCCCCCAGGTCGTTGTGAGATTTGGGTTCAACATTCAGGGGTTGAGACGAGGCCTTAGCCAAGCTCTGGTGTCTGCAAGTCAAAGGAGAGTGCCCAATCATAGAGCAGAAATGACAGAAAGGAGGTAGGGACTTGCCGTAGTCAATCTCCTGCTTAATCAACTGTCCACCATTATCAATTGTAATGAATTTCTTCACAGGCTTAGCAAGATCCATTTCAATGCAGACAGTGGCATAGCCTGGCCTAGTGAAGTTGGTCACATCCTTGTGCATACAAAGAAACTTCCCAAGCGAACTTGCAATGGATTGAATCGCACCTGGGTCATGCAACTGAGCACTCAGAGCAGGAAAACCTACCCAAACAGGAGTGCATGAAGACTCTAAGCCAATCGAAAAGTTGGGAGACCATCTGAAAACACGCATGCGTTTCCCCCTGATGAACCAAGCATCTTTAATGTAGGCTTTCACAAAATCCTCCCTGTTGGAGAAGCAGATCAGTAGGTGACGCTGATCGAGAGCCACAGGGAAAATATCATCCTGGAAGGACATGACTTTCTTCATTGTTGTGAGAACCTCCATAAGAGAAGGGCGGCCAGTAGAGAACTTGCCGATCAAGGTCCATGAGAATGGGGTAGCCATCTGGGTCACCTCCTCGATGGAGAATTGAATGACTTCTTCACCGTCCATGAGAACTAGCTGTCTGACCGGCACACCAGGAAAGGAGGGGGCTCTGTGCGTATCACGAGTAGCAGCGGCGAAGGATAGAGAGTGGGGCTTCTCAGAGGCCACTCTAGGGTTATTAAAGATCAAAGGTGAAGCCAGGGGATCGGCAGGAGGGTTGCCCTGCGGACGGTCAGACGCAAAAGGAATAGACATCCTTAAGGCCCGACCTGGAGCTAGATCGAGCTCCGGAGAGCTGACCCAGCCCCAGGTTCAGGAAAACGCGAAGGCACACCCAGCAAAGGGGAGCGGAAATGGGTCAGCACGGAAGGGAGAGCGCAATGGGAGAAGAAGCCTGGTCAAGCTGGTCGGAGGGGAATCGCATCCAATCCCCGGAACAGTCGCCCCCAGAATGGAACAGTCTCTGGGAAGTAGTTAGTTTGTTAAATTAGTAGGTTCAATTTTGTAATGTATTGGTTTTTTTTACTGCCCAGAATTAGCGAGGATATTGCGAGGAAAAATCCTCGCTAAAATAGAGTCTTCATCAACAATAACGAGGATATGTCATTACCATGTCCTCGTTAAATCTTGAACGACAATACAATCTCACATACTTAACGAGCATATTGTGAGGGGATACCGAGGATATAATGAAGACATTGTAAGGAATATTTTTCTCGCAATTTCCTCGCAATTATCTCATGAGCACATTGCGAAGATATGTCCTTGTAATATTGATTTAATGAATTATATTTTTTTTGAGGATAAATAGTCCTCATTAAGTCATCGGTAAACCATTGTAAGGGCTCTACAAGGACTTTTGTCCTTGTAAAATCATATTTTTCTTGTAGCGAAATAAAGGAACTTGCAAAGTGCCGTATTAAAGATGATTTGGTGATTTACTTCTTGTAACCTCAAAATGTAGAGATAAGATACAATCATAAAATGTGTTTCCACATCCTAAATTAGAAAACAATATGATTTATTGATATTCATGTCTTGTGTTCTTTTTGTTGCTATATGCAACATTTGCTCTTTTTAATAATTTGATCCTTTGATTCAAAATTCTTGTTATATTAAATAAACATAAATTTATTAGCACACCCTTTAATTAAACAGCTTGTTGCAGGTTTGTATTGATGAGAAAGATTCTCAAATTGTAGAGTCGATGCAGCCTCAACTAGCAAAGCAGTTTGCCTTTGCCTTGGAGTTGTTGTTGAAGTTGCAAAGATAGAGATTGCACATCTAAAGAATGAGCATGTAAGTTTTTTTTTCTATTTTTCCTTTGTTCTCGTAACTAGAATTAATGGATCATTACATGCTATGAATCATCTTGAATTCTTATTAAAAAAAATCTCAATCCATATATGCACAATTATAGGATCACGCTTCATTCCAACCCTTGTTTCAAATGACTAAGAGGCTATTGCAAATATATTAGTGTAGACACCCCAATTTTACAATTTTGCAGGCTTACAGGATAAAGTATGGTGGCTAGGCTTTTGATCACGAATGAGCTCAAACCCTAGTTTAGTCCCAAAGTCCATGAAAGTCCACCAAAGCCCATGAAGGCCCACTTAGGCCCATTTAGGTCCATGAAAGCCCACTTAGACCCACTTAAGCCCAAGAAAGACCATGAAGGCCCATTAAGCTTACCAAGGCCCATGAAGGCCCACCAAAGCCCATTTAAGCCCACTTTCTCAAACATCCTTAGGTTTGTTATAGGGTTGTTAGAGTTTGTTAGTGATTAGTTAGAAGGTTAAGTTGGTTAGGTTGTTATAGTTTGTTGAAGTGGGTTGTTATGGGTTGGTTAGGAGCTAGTGGTCTTCCTTGGCTATCAATAGAGGATGATGGTGGACTGAGAAGAAAGGAGTCTGAGAGAGAGCTCCAGGAAGAGAGAAGAGCTCGCAAAGGTGAGGAGCAAGGCATTCCGGCCACCTCCGGCGAGCTACAAAGGAGAATTCCACTGCCAGACCAAGTACGCTCTTCTCTGGCCTCAATTCTTGTTAAAAAAGCTCTCCTAAGTCTCCCCCTATCTTCCTGGATCGATTCCAGTAGATCCAGAGGTCTCCTCTGATCGGAATTGAGCTCCCAGGCTTCGCCGGAGTGATTTTCCGGTGGCTTAGGTGGGGGAGCGAATCAATTGGTTGATTCAAGCCCTAGAGCACTAGTTCTTCCTCCCCTAGTCTCCCTCCTGCTTCTTCAACACCTAGCGCGCCGTTTCGAGCCACCGTTCAACCTCCAGGAGCCATACACCATCGACACCGCTCTGTCACCGTCGTCGGGGAAGATGACACACAATGAAACACAATTGCAAGCCTGGCGCATCGCAGCGCCTCCTTGGCCCCTAAGAAACGATCCTCAGTGTTTCCTTAATGCTTCGGAGCATCCAACATTCCATTTTGAGCCCAGGGCAGCCTCCTTAGCCAAGCTCGTCGGAGTTTGCAGCATCGGCGGCGAGATTGATCCAGAGAAACACCTACCCGCCCCTCCTCGCATCCATGCCCTCGAACGTCTTCCACTTCTCCTCCTCAATCCTCCAGAGGTCCCAGACCATCACGCCACCGCCTCCAGCAGCCCTAGTCTTCTCGAGCATGCCATTGGAACAGCAATGATGACAAGCGAGGCGAGGGGAAGGAACCAGCCGTCCAATCCTTCATCTAATCTGTTAGATCTTCTCCCTTCTTCTTCTTCTTCTTCTTGCTTCCTGAGATCATACCACAAGAAAGCCTCTGATAGCCTCTCCGGTGGTCGTCGACGGTGGAGCTCCGTCGTCGACGGGCGCTGTTGTCATTTTCTTTTAAAAAATTAAAAAACATTTTTATTTTAATAAAATTCTGAAACTTTCTTTCTATTGCACTTAGGTCCTTTTCTTTATTGCAAATAAGTCCTTTTCTTACATTTAGGTCCTTAATCATTTTTCATAAATTGTTTGAATAAAGTTTTAACTAAATATTGCATTATGTCCCTTGAGTATTCAAAATAGTGTTTTCGAAGTTTAACAAAACCCTTAGAGTTTCTTTTCATGCATTTTAATCCAATATTTTTGCATAAAGGACTCTGAACTTTTCTGAAACCTTTCTGAATGCATATTTTGCTGGTTACATTGCATTTAAATCCCTGAAATTTTCTGAAACTCCTCAGAATGCATATTTCTTTGCTTAAATTGCATTTTAGCCCCTGAACTTTATTGAAAATCACATTGAATGCATATTTTGCTGGTTAAATTGAATTTTAGTGCCTGAGTTTTATTGAAACTCTTATGAATGCATTGATTCTTTGGGTAAATTGCATTTTAGCCCTACACTTTACAGAATTCACATTGAATGCATGTTTTCTAGGGTAAAATTACTGAATTGCCCCTGAAACTTTCCTGAATTCTTTTTCTTGCATATTTTACCCTGAATTTCCACTGAATTACTCTAAATGCATGTTTTAGTGGCAGAATTGCATTTTAACCCCTAGAAAACTTCAATTTGACCAAAAATGCACAGATTTGCAAATTTGACCCTAGATTTCTCCATAATTGCATAGAATGTGTTTTCCTATGTATTTTTGATGATTTGGGCTTCAGAATTTCAGTTTCTATTCAGAATTTGGATTTTTTGCACAAAAGGCCCCTGGAATTCGTATTTTTACACTCACACATGCATTTTGCATGTTTTGTCGCACTTTTTCATGCAATTTTCTTGCCTTTTCTTCTTTACTTTGCACACGGCTTTCCAACTCTTTTCGAGCTTGGTTTTCTTACCGTTTCCTAGATTCTTTCCAATTTTCGCATCTTTAGATTTTATTTGGCTTTCCATCGCCCGAGGGCGTATAGTAAAAGGCTTAACAAAGCCGACATGGTCTCGAAAAGAGGATTATTTTCCTCAATTTGATTTTCTCGAATTTATCCAAATTTTCACTAATTCGCGAAACGCCTTCCGAGAATTTCTCCATTTTCACGATTTTCCTCATCGCCCAAGAGTGTACAGTAAAGCGGCATTCTTAATGCCTACATTTGATCCTCTGATTAACTTTTTCCCTTTTATTCATTTCTTCTCTTTGATTTGGTATGTTTTCAAGTCATCTTTAGCATGTGTATTTAGAAAAAGCAAGCACACATTTAGTAGACCCTTGACAAGTTGGAAACCTAGAAAGACCGAGTTTTCTCGGGCGCATGGGGGTGCCTAACCCCTTCCCTATGCGTAACCAGGATCCTTACCCTTTCTATGGCCCGCATTCATTTGTGCATCATATCCATTAGGCACGGAGCACGCATCTTTTTTGCATCTCGTTTGCTTTCTTGTTTTTCTTGTGTGTTTGGTTTTCCTCGTCTTTCCATTAAAAGACTAGGTGGCGACTTCTTTCCTTATATTTTCTTATCTTCCTTTGGTGCTTTCGAGTCTAGTCTTCTTCTCCGGATTCACCATCTTCGCCGTGACCATATCGGGTCTCCTCGAGTGCTTCAATGCACCTGGTAGGGAAGAGTCGTGCAGGGTTCCACGGGCATGGTCGTAGGAACTTGCGACTCCACTGGGGATAACGAGATTCTAGCTTTCATTCTGGTTTCCTTACTTGCCTTTGGTCCATGTATATTGTGCTTGTTTGCTAGTTCTGTTTGCTTGTACATATTTGACTGAGCATGCCTTTTTGTGTCTTTTTACACTGTTGCTACGCCACCGCACATGCACATGACTTAATTCATGCTTTTGTCAATACTTGCTTCTATACACCTACTTGTGAGCACCACATCAACACATGCCATGTTCATGCCTTTTGCTTGTTGTTTGACTTTTTGGATGCCATGATTGTGTGTTTTTCCTTTTGAATTTTCCATGATTAGGAGAATAGAGACATGTTTGCCTCCCTATCTGGTTAAAGTAATACACAAACTCAGATGAACAAATAATAAGGCATAACTAGAGACAAAAGCTCACAATTCCCTCTGGTTTAATAAAACGCAAGTAAAAGACACAAAAGCATATCACATGAATGATCATTTTAGAAAGCATGCATCTTCTCCTCTGAGTCCACCCACAGTCTGCCAAGGACAATCCTAGTAGCTCGTTCTATAGCTTTGGCGTAGGGCATGTTGCTAGCTTGTCTCCCTATGTCTGGGGTCGTGTCGGTGCTAGTAGAGGGTACAGCTCCATGCTACTGCAGGAGACGAGACCACCAACGCACCACCCGTTCACTGCCTACGCTGCGGCCAGGATTTAGAACGGGGACCTTATTTTCTGATAGAGTCAAAACCTAAACCCATGAGTGCGTCTCGTGTGGTCAACCCCATATGGGACATGCATGGTGAGAGAGAGAGCATGTTAGTAGCATTCATGTGCATGTGTGCCATTCATGCTACCTTAATAACTCGCATTTGTCTTTACGTCGTTGTCTAGGTTCTGATACCTGCTTCTCTTGCCTATTTTCTCAGGTACTTTGTTGCAAGGTCCTCAGCTTGGAGCTCGGGTGTCTCCGTCGTGGGCGGCCTCTTGTGGTTGTTTTCTACTGCCTTTTTCGAGCTATTGGTCACTTTTAACAGTAGTTTGTCTTGGAGCTCGTGCGTTTGTCTTTTTCCGCAGGTCCTTTTATTTCACTTGCGGTTAGCCATGGTCCCGCAAACCCGCAAGCCTCCGGTTATTGTTCTAAAGGGGGTCCAATACTCAGATCCTACTTGTCTCACTTTGGTTGCTTCTTCTTCCCTCTGTGCGTCCCAATTTATGAATCATGGAGGATCCTTATCTCCTCTTCCGGGACAGCGGCGAACACAAGTCGGTCTAGGGCCCGTCACTGATTCAACTACAGTGACTACCACGCAGGTCCCAGAAGTTCTACCAACTGCACCCTATCTCTCAGGCCCTCCTGTTTCAGGAGTTCAATCAGCTACGGTTTCATCTATTTTAGGGGCCATTTTTGTTCCTCTCTTGCCCTCTGACCCATCTTTTGATGGGTCTTCGGCGAAACAAGCTCAGTACTTGAGATCTTTGGCCCCAGGGTTCGAGCGTATGGCCCTTTCTCTTGATCATGTTGAGAGTCCTCCTCTTTCGACCTCTGAGCTTCCAGTGCGGACCACTATAGCATTGCAGGCTCACCCCACTACTTTAGTGCCCATACCATCGCCTCAGCATTACACTGCTTCGGCGATGGGGGCGTTATCTCTACCTCCTGCCCCACAATTGCATTGGTCACAACATGTATCACAGTCACCTAGAAATCAACACCTTAGTTGTGCGAGAGTACAGCATTTCTCGAGTCCTTTACCCGGAGCTGTACCGGTGCCACAGTTGTTGCTCTCGCGCTCAACACCACACACAACACAGCATATTCAGAACTCACCTCAGCATCAAGGTCGGGTTCCAACATGTAGGTCGTCATCGCACACTAGGCGCACACCTCCCACTGTTAAGCCAGTGCATCTCGTCGCATCGACTCAACAAGGACAGCAACCTAAGAAAAAACGAGGTTGTTGCGTTGAAAGTGGCTACACTCCTCTGGGCGAGTCGCTGAGCGCTATTTTTCCACAGGTTGTGTCGCTTCTGAGACTCCCGGATCAACGTCCCCCACCAACTCTGCTCCCTCCGTGGTACGACGCGAACACATACTGCGATTATCATCGAGCCTCAGGGCATGCGACTCATAAATGCTACAAACTACGGGATGTCATACAGACTTTAATTGACCGTGGGACTATTGTTGTTAACACACGAGGCATAGCACTCGCATCCATATCTTTATCCTCACCAGCATCTAGTTCAGTACGCATGACACATCCACATATCATTGTCGAACCGACATGTCGTGATATGTTAGTTCAGCAAAGGCAACAACAACGGTAGGGGCGGCCTTGCCATAAGGACAGAGACTTCACCCCACTCGGGGATTCGCTGAGTGACATCTTTCCTAAAGTTGCACCATTCAACCTCCCCTGGTTTCGTACTTTTTCATGTAATTTTCTTGCCTTTTCTTCTTTACTTTGCGCACGCTTTTCCAACTCTTTTCGAGCTTGGTTTTCTCGCTGTTTCCTAGATTCTTTCCGATTTTCGCATCTTTAGATTTGATTTGGCTTTTTATCGCTCGAGGGTATACAGTAAAAGGCTTAACAAAGCCGACATGGTCCCAAAAAGAGGATTATTTTCCCCAATATGATTTTCTCAGATTTATCCAAATTTCCACTGATTTGTGAAACGCCTTCTGAGAATTTTTCGATTTTCACGATTTTCCTCATCGCCCAAGGGCGTACAGTAAAGCGGCATTCTTAATGCCTACATTTGACCCTCGGATTAACTTTTTCCCTTTTATTCATTTCTTCTCTTCGATTTGGTATGTTTTCAAGTCATCTTTAACATGAGCATTTAGAATAAGCAAGCACACATTTAGTAGACCCTTGACCAGTAGGAAACCTAGAAAGACCGAGTTTTCTCGGGTGCATGGGGGTGGCTAATCCCTTCCCATGCATAACCAAAATCCTTACCTGTTTTCGGGCCCGCATTCATTTGTGCATCATATCCATTAGGCATAGAGCACACATCTTTTCTGCATATCGTTTGCTTTCTGGTTTTTCTTGTGTGTTTGGTTTTCCTCGTCTTTCCATTAAAAGACTTGGTGACGACTCATTTCCTTATCCTTTCTTATCTTCCCTTGGTGTTTCCGAGTCTAGTCTTCTTCTCTAGATTCACCATCTTCGCCGTGACCATATCGGGTCTCCTCGAGTGCTTCCACGCACCCAATAGGGGAGAGTCGTGCAGGGTTTCACCGACATGGTCACAATTAGCTACAAATACACATTCATATTTTTATATATATTTATGCAGCAATGCCTATGTTCTGAAATATTTTTGTTTTGAAGTACCATTTACATTTTACGATGCAATCAATAGACACAATCATTCTTATGGATTATACTAGCATGTGTATCTTTCTCTAAGGACCTAATGCTCATGTTTGATATTTTTAGGATGATCATGCACTATTTGTCCAGTTTTGTGCTAATGATCCTGATACATTACTGGAAGCAACTAGAATTATTGAACCATACTACAATTTTGTCGATATAAACATTGGGTAATTACTCTTTATTCCTTTACATATTATTAGGAACAAATACTTGATCCAATTTGAGCTTGTCTAGCATTTTACTCCATCAGCATGCATCAAGTCACCTAGCTCTTGCTTCTCTTTTTGTTAACATATCTATGGTAAGTAAAATGGTTTGTCATTGTGCATTCAAAGTGGCATCCTTGTTGTTTGGGGTGTTTTTATTAAAGTGAAGCTTTCTGGTTGCCGTCAAAGACATAATCCACTTTTATTAATCATCATATAGGTAGTTATTTAATAGGTGGGTACATGTCAAATCAATACACTAACTTTGTTTTAATTTAGAATGCTCATACATGCAGGTGCCCACAAAGGATTGGGAAGATAGCGTATTATGGAGCCTTTTTAATGGAAAATCCACCCCTTATAAAATCACTAGTTGAAAAACTGGTGAGCAATCTTCAAGTTCCAGTTTCTTGTAAAATTCGAATTTTTCCTAGTATGCACAACACAATTGCATATGCACGATTGCTTAAGAAGGCTAGTTGCACATCTGAAGAATGAGCATGTAAGTTCATTCTTTAATTTTCCCTTGTTCCTATTCTCCTATCTAGAATTAATGGATCATTACATGCTGTGAATCTTATTGTGCCAACCAATTTAGCATATGCTTAAACTAAGTGGTATCTTCGCAACCTGATTATTTGCTTGAACATTTAGGAAAAAGAAAAGGAAAGCTGGGAAACTGCTTGTCAGACCGTGAAAGCTAAGTTAGAGGCATCTGAAAGCACTTGTCTTTGTTCTGATATCGAAGTAACCAAAATAAGAACTATCTCTGAAATAAAAAGAAGACACAGGGAGCAAGAACAAGGTTACTTCTATTTTGCTTGGGAGAGAAGACCTAATCTTTGAGAACAAGAGAGTTTAGATCAAAATTAAGTCCAACAATGGAGTTATGTTCCTCTTTGAAGGATGATGCAAAAAAGGCCTTCTCAACTTCTCCCTCCTACGCACATTTCCCCCTTTTTTTTCTTCTTTTTTTTTTTTTTTTTCTATTTAGTGTTGGCATCTTGCCTTTAGATTTCTGGTCTTATTTTTTTGTAGTCTTTGGATATTAATGATAAAACATTAGCGGTATTTTATCTTTCAGTTCAAAGAAAAGCCTTTTGTCATACGTGTATTTGTAAATGCTTAGTACTTTTGTTTATGTCAATGTATGTTGTTCGAATTGGATCTACATTTACATTTAAGGCAAATTATATAATGGAAAATAACTCTTAATTAATGTTTGATATTGCAATCATATGATATAATTTATAATTGCACTTGTAATTACTTCCCTTATAGCAACATTTACTGATAATAACATGATTATCATAATAAATAATATAATATAATTTAGCTTTTGATATAATGACAATTTACCTAGTTCACTGTTACTACATGTTGTAATGACTCAGATTTGGAAGTGGTGTTTGGACCAGATATTTTAATGGAGTTCTAAATCATTAGACATTGAGTCTCCTGCGTTCAGTGTGAAACATAGCTCTGGCAGCGTTCTACGCCTAGATTAGTGGGTTTTTGGTCTTTGGTGTTGTGTGGTTGTGGTGTTGTGCTGACTCTTGTGGAAGTTCTGAGGGTTTGCTCTGTGCTCTGATGGTCGATCTCTGTTTACATGAGTCACGCGAACGTAGAAGATCGTGTGATTTGGTCTTATGCTATAACTTCCTTCCCTTCTTTTTTTCTTTTCTTCTTTCTTTCCTTTCTTTCTCTTTTCTCTCTTGGGCCCCACTTCTTCCTCCTATTATTCTTCTTCCTCTCCTTCTGCTTCTCCTTCCCTTGCACGAGAGATGGGAGGGTGGGAGAGAAACGGATGGGAGGGAGAGAGAGATGAGAGAGCCAAGAGGGAGCAGGGATGGCTGGAGAAGGGAGGAGACTGCCACCGTGTTGCCGCCGTCGCATTGCCCTCGCGTGGAGGAGGAGGTTTCGTTGTTCATTGTTTGTCGCTGCCACGTCTTTAGTGACTGCACACCCTGTAGGCTTCCTTTTGGTTTCTAATTTGATTCTTAGGTGTATGATAGTGTGTGGATGATTGTAAGAATTTTTGTAGAATTTCTTGAGCATTTGTTGGGCCATTTATGGTCGGATATGTGTTGGCAGGTGAATAGTGTTCACCCAACCTTGTTTGGTGTTTCCTTGTGCTTTGGGCAATGAATCACAGTGATTCTTGTCCAAATTGGAAGAGTTTGTTGAGATCTTCATTTTGATATATTCTCACGTGGTTTGGTGGCTTGTTTGCTGGGTTGGGACTTTGGGTCCTATTTTTGGGTGCGTTGGGATCGCTTGGTTTGGTATGCCAAATTATTTCAATATGCCAGTTTGGACTTCCAAAATGTCATCATGATTTTTGGTTCGGGTAACTGAATTTATTCGATTTGTTGGTTTGGGTTTTAGGTGTTGACACAACACTTGATCTAGTCGATTGGTCGTGTTCGGTATACCAGATCAGGGGATTTCGATCGACTGTTTCCTGATTGGTTTGCTGAATTAGTCCATTGAGCCCTTGGTTCAGTCGACCGATTATGTTTGGTATGTCGAAATAGACTTGGACCTTTATACTTAGATATTTGAGTTGTTGATTAATATATATATATATATATATATATATATATATATATATAGAGAGAGAGAGAGAGAGAGAGAGAGAGAGAGAGTAATGAT
>JAMKQA010063620.1:0-14914 GCA_024699735.1 Posidonia australis | reverse complement strand
GGGGAAATAGGGGAGGACGGGTGGAAGGAAAAGGGGTTGGGAAGGGAGAAGAGTGAGGAGGAAGGAAAAGGAAGGGAAGAAGATGTGTGCGCCCGAGGAGGAGGAGGAGAAGAAGAAGGAAGAAGAAAAAGAAGAGGGCGACGAGCGAAGGAGGAGTGCGATGCAAGCAGCTTATAAAGCCTGCGCACGCAGTAGCTGGGAGCGTGCTCACTTACACATCTCAATCACCGACACCCTGCACGAGCACACCGACCACTCCGCCCAACCACAGCCACAACGACCGGCCCAAGAACGCAGGCCCCACATGGACCCCACACCTGGGCCCACACAAGTACAGTGCCAACCACGCATAGGGACACGCAAATAGAAGCCAGCTCATGTGGCCCAAGCCCAAAAGCACTAATCCACACAACGGGCCTCCGAACAGTAACACCCGTCCAAGAATAAATTCATTAAAATGTTAATAATTACAAAATGAATTTTACGGGTGTTACAAGTCGATCTTTGATGAGTACATGGATCAAGATTGGTATGACATGCTACCTATCTTTAACGAATACAGTGACCAAAACTGGTATGACTTAAAGGCTGTAATCGTCCAGCTATGCCAAGGTCCTCGAGCCAACCATGCCAAGGATGAACCTCCACCCAAGTTGCCAGATCCTTCAAAAGGAAACAAGTTCACCAAGGATGTCCCTGAATATATCAACTGGACAGAGAGAAGCAGAGATACCAATGACAGTGCACCAAGGAGGAGGGGACCTTCACAGGCATAGGACCAACCCACCAGTGGCACGTCACAAGAGCAATTGAGCCAAGATGAGTCGAACCATGACCCTGAGAAAGCAACAACTTAGCGTAAACTAAAAGAAAAATATCAAGATGCGCCAACACAAGTGCAAGAAACCTCAACGCCAAGGGCAGGCTCCTATAGCCATCCCACAAGTATACCCCTCCATTTAGGAAGGAAGATAAGAAACTCGACTGAGCCTGACTAGGGGTAAGGTCATCATCATTCGTTTCAAAAACATATAAATAAGACATTTAATTTCCCTTTTGCTTGAACATTTCTTTTTGTCTTTATTATTTTATGCTAGTATAGAAAACAATAACATAGATGATAGATGAATGTGAGTCACACACCCAACCACCTTATGACGTTAGGCAAAACTGTCAAAACATTATCCAATGGTTATCCCTAAGTAGAGACTGTAACACCCAGCGAAGGTCCACTCAATGGATAAGATGACCTGAGATCTTCTCAGATCCGTGGAAGTTATACATACTTTAGAAGTATGCCCTTCAATCACTATGTTAAAAGCCTAGAAAGGACTTATGACCTAGTACCAGCTAAGGAAGAAAGTTATCTCCTGCATAGAAAAGAAGCTGAGCAACTAAGGTGACCCAAGCCTTGTCCTATCATCACATACACCCACACGAGGAGATAAGAGCAAAGCAGGCTCAAAGCTTAGGCATATCATAAAAACCACTCATTCTATACAGCGTGGCCTCCTAGCATAAATCCGAGAAGGCAGTGATGGAGGACTGCACCTAAACCATACAACTTAGAAAATGCCCAAAAGAATGGAGAGCACGAAACGTAGGTACGCCATCATAGCATAAGTTCGAGAAGGCAGTGATGGATGGGTATTCAAAATGGCGTGAGACAACTGACGAATAAGTAGATGTGCCGTCATAGCATAAGTCCGAGAAGGCAGTGACGGGCAGACATCTATAGAAAAATAACCTGAGAGGGGAACCCCAAAAGAAAAGAGAAGAAAAAGAAAAATGAACGCCAAACACCCTTGGGTAAGCTACAAGCCACCAGAAGTTCCTCTTCAAGTTTTTGTACATCTTGGTGCTTCCTGGATGGTAGTGTATCTGGAGCGGTAGGATTCATCTATCAAACTGTTCTTGATTTCCTCTATTTGAGGCACATATAATCTCAGATTGTACCTCAATCCATCGTCTACCCCAACTGAAAAATGAGGGGCATTACTCGCTTCCAACTTCCTCCAAATATCTGACACATAAGAATCATATTGCTGAGCTGTGACAATTGCCTCAATCATCTTTGGGTGAAAAGACAAATAAGCCAACACTACTTTGGCAGGTTCGTGAGACTGTCTCCGTGGCTTGCACTCCACTAGTCTCTTTAACAATTTCCATTTATGGATCAGCAGACTAGCTAGGACATGAGTGCGTCTGCTCAGAGCATCTGCAACCACATTCGCCTTCCCTGGGTGGTACGACAAGCTGAAATCATAATCCTTAATATACTCCACCCAACACCTCTGTCTCAGGTTCAAATCCATCTGAGTAAAGATGTGCTTTAGACTCTTATGATCTGTGTACACCTCAAACTGTTCGCCATATAAATAATGCCTCCAAATCTTCAAGGCGAACACAACAGCTGTCATCTCTAAATCATGGGTGGAGTAATTCTTCTCATAATCTTTCAACTGGCGCGAGGCATACGCCACCACCCTACCATGTTGTATCAGCACACACCCCAAACCAGTTCCACAGGCATCACTGTAGACTGTGAAACTGCCACTCCCAGAGGACAAAGTCAAGACTGGGGCCAACACCAGACGAGCCTTCAACTCATTGAAGCTCTCCTCGCACAGCCAATCGCAGGCAAAGTGCACTTCCTTCCTAGTCAATCTAGTTAATAGTGCAACAATCTTGGAGAAATCTTGGATGAATCTCCTATAATATCCTACCAGGCCGAGAAAACTTCTAATCTCAGTTACTGTCTTCGTTCCAACCCAACTGCTCACAACTTCCACTTTGGCTGGATCCACCGTGATGCCTTCTCCTGAAATAATGTGACTAAGGAAAGACACCTCTTCCAACCAAAACTCGCACTTGGAGAACTTGGCATAAAGCTGATGCGGCCTCAGCGTCTCCAATACGATCCTCAAATGCCTGAGGTGGGTCTAAACATCCGGAGAATACACTAGAACATCATCCACAAAAATGACCACAAACGGATCCAAATAAAGCCTGACCACCCTATTCATCAGGTCCATAAAAGCAACCGGAGCATTCGTCAACCCGAATGGCATAACCAAAAACTCATAATGTCCATAACGAGTACGAAAGGTTGTCTTCAGTACATCTGGCTCACCGATCCTCGACTGATGGTATCTAGACCTCAAGTCTATCTTGGAAAACACCGATGCCCCCTGCAACTGGTCGAACAAATCGTCGATCCTAGGCAATGGATACTTGTTCTTTCCAGTAATCTGGTTCAGCATCCGAAAGTCTATAAAGAGCCGAAGTGAACCATCTTTCTTCTTAACAAACAGAATCGGTGCTCCCCAAGGTGAAACACTGGGACGAATGAATCCCTTATCCATCAGTTCCTACAACTGATTCAGGAGCTCCCTCAATTTCGCAGGTGCCATCCTGTACGTAGCCTTGGAAATAGGACCTGATCCCGGCACCAAGTCAATCACAAACTTCACTTCCCTGTGTGGTGGCATTCTAAGCAATTTCCTCTGGAAAAACATCGGGATATTCCAGCACCACTAGCAAGTCTTGAATCTCGTCCACAGGCGAAGTAGAAACTATCACACAGGTCAAATAGCCCACACTGCCTCTTGTCAAATGATAATAGGCCTTGAGAGCAGAAATCACTTTTCTAGGTTCACCTAGTCTGGTGCCTTGTACCATACACCAGCAATGCCTCGGACACTTTACTAGAACTCTCCCCTTGGCACAATCTATCACGGCTGAATGTTGTGCCAACCAATCCATTCCCAAGATAACATCATAATCCTGCATGACCATTAGGATAAAACTGGCTTGAAAATTCCTGTCCCCGAACTGAATATCAACCGGTCTTAGATATCTCCACGCAAGATTGTGAAAACCCTAAATCCATTTAAATCAACCTAAATCCATTTAAAATCCAAATTAATCAAGTAAAATCCTAATTAAAAACCAAATTAAACAAAACCCACAAAAATCCACTTAAAACTCCAATTAATTAAGTAAAACCCTAATTAAAGCCAAAATTAACTAAAATTCACCAAAATTCACTTAAAATCCAAATTAATCAAGCGAAACCCTAATTAAAAAACCAAAATTAAACAAAATATACTTAAATCCACTTAAAATCCAAATTAATCAAGTGAAAACCCTAATTAAACTAAAAATCATGATTAAAATCTAAAAACCTTAAATTAAAACTCAAAATTCCAATTAAAACCCATAAACCCTAATTTAAACTAAAAAACCCTTAATTAAAACCCAAAAACCCTAATTTAAACTAAAAACTCTAATTAAAAACCAAATACCCTAAAAGCCCCTAAAATAATTAAAATCATGAAAATCCTAATTTAAAACCAACTAATTAAATCACAAAAAAAAAACCTAAAATGATTAAAATCCTAAAACCCTAAATCACTTAATCAAATCCAAAAGACCCTAACTTAAAATCACTGAATTAAACTCAAACCCCTAAAAACCCTAATTTAAAAAACAATTAAATTTCAAAATCAAAAAATCAAAACTAAGAAAAAAACAAAATCATAAACAAAATCAGAATTTAAAACAAAAAAAAAGATAAAACTCAAAACCCTAATTCAAAATCACTTAAGTAAACTCAAAACCCTAATTTGAATTAAAATCCAAAGAATCTCCAATTTAAAATCTGTTAATTAAACCTTAAAAATCACAAAATCAATTAAAACCAAATTTAATCAAAACCCAATTAAAATCCTAAATTTATTTACCAAAACCCCTAAAAAAATCCTTAAAAATAAAAACAAAAAAAGCCCAAAAGTCAAAGGCCCAAACCACATGCCCAATGCAACCCAATAATCTCCCATTCCCCTTCAACCAAAAACTTTATGAAATTAGGAAAATAATTCCGACGACCTTACGACATCTCCTTCCTTCCCCAACTGCCAGCCACGATGTCCATGATGCCACGATCCCCCTCGCACCTTCCATCTCTCTTAAAAGCTAAAGAAACGACCCGAAGATGGGGGGAACTGGAGAGAGTGGAGAGGGGAAACCAAACAGAGATCGTCGGAGAGAAGAGAGATCCTGAGAACACCCCATCGAGAGCACTCAGACCACCCAACCCATCTCCCCACCTTCAAAGCCCTTTTTAAAGCCCGCTTGTAGCCCTGGAGACCCTTTGGAATGAAGCCAGGGCACCCTGTCGGAGCGCCGTCGCCGGAGACAACTGGAACTTCCATCCAGGTAATTCCCACGTTTCACCCGTCGCTAGAGCACGAGGTGGGGAGAGCTCGTCAGGCCACCCCAACCTCCAATGACCCCACTGGGATCCTCCAAGCATATCCCTGGAGCTTCCCTGGTGCCCGCCGCGACATCCCAGCCACGACACCTCCTCCAGATGCCCCCGCAGTCATCTTCTTCGACGTCGACCGCCGCTCGAGGTGGGGGAGGCCTCTCAGGCCTCCCTAGTCCAGCCCATATCCCAGGAGGTACTCACCGTGAAGCCCTCAAGCTTCTCCGACTACCGCCACCACTATCCCGCCATTGTGACCCCATCGAGAGCCCGCCGGAGTGGGATCAGCGGCAATCCGCCGGTGATCTTCGAAACAAATAGATTTAGGAATTTTTTTCTTTTAATTTTCAATAATTACATTTACATCCTAATTATCGTTACATTTAGGTCCCTGGAATTTCTTTCAAGTTTTTTTTTCTTGCATTCATGTCCTTTTTCCTTACATCTAGGTCCTTTCTTACATCTAGGTCATTTTTATTACTTTTAGGTCCTTTTTTATTACACTTAGGTCCTGTAGTTTTGTGTTTAAGCCCCAAAAGATTTAAATAAGTTTCATTCTTTCATTATTTTTGTAAATATTGCATGTTTTGTCCTATTTAGGTTTTAATTTCATTTTTAATCCCATGTATGTTTGTTTCTTCACAGTTAGACCCCTATATTTATGTTTTCTTTGCAAATGAGCCTTGAACATTTATTTTGTGACCCCTGAGTTTCTTTATTTGAAAATTGCATTGTAAATATTTCATATTTTACCCTATTTAACTCTTAATAGCATTTTCAGTCCTATATATGCATGTTTTATCACACTTAAACCCCTAAGATCATGTTTTCTTTGCATTTAAGTCCTAAGATTTTGCATTTTGACCCAAGAATTCTTTGAAAAGTGTTTCCTTTGTACAATTTGCATTTTGACCCGAGAATTCTTTGAAAAGTGTTTCTTTTGTACAATTTGCATTTTAGACATTAAAATTATCCATAATTACACTGATCATGTAAAAAACTTGATTTTTATCACATTTAGGTCCTAAAAATTTACAAATCAGTCCCTGAGCTTAACCTATAATGTTTTTTTTAGATAGGAAAATTTACATCTAGGTCCCTGAAACTTTCTTAAATCACTAATGATAGTCTTTGTTGCATTTTAAATCACATGTTAATATGTTTCACATTTAGTGATCACTTGTGCTTGTAAATCCCCACTTGAATAAAGTTTTCATCAAGAAACCATGATTGAATTATAAATGAACATCTGATTTCACATTTTTTGTTAGATTTGCACCCTATGTGGGAATTTTACATAGTAGACCTAGGTTTTAATGAAACTACCCAAAAGTATAATTTTCACACATGTCACATAGCCACATTATCATTAAATTTTACATTCTAGCATCAAGATAAGGCTTTTTAAACACAGTTTTAACCATTAGCTTTTCCTTTCTATGAATTTTGCAAATTAGACCTTGAGTTTTCAGGGAATTTTCTAAGTGCAATTCTCCCATCCCATTGTCACATTTTCCTTTGATCCATCACTTGTACACTAGGGCAGAGGTTTCTGAATGAATTTTAATCCAGGTTTTCATTCTTTTATGTGAATTTTGCGTTTTGGTCTATATACTTGTCCTTTATTGTTTTTACATTGTTTGGTTGTTTCAAGACTTTTTCTTTTGCATGTTTTTTTTCCTGACATTATTCATGCATTTTGGCATAACTTAGGCCATGCATTATCCCCATGCTTGCATTTATCACATTTGACTACTAAAATTACCAAATTACCCCTGAGTCATCAATTCATGCACATGTGTGTCAGTTATTGCATCAGGTCATGCATAATCTCTGTCCAAGGCATTCCTTAGCATCCTTTACCCATTTAGGTACATTTCCATGTATTTTACATAGTTTTTGTTATATTTGCACATTAGTCCATTCTCCCTGGGAAGGTTGTCTTGTCTCTCAGAACGCTACCAGCTACGGGGCATGTGTCCCACCTGCACTGGCCTCCACAGGGTATGCCTCCTCACGGCGTCCTCCACACACGGTGCTCAGGAGGGAGTGTCATACCTCCACACCCGAGTCTCAGTGCTCACAGCGACAGCAGGAGTATCATACCTCCCCATCATCCCACAAGACTCCTCAACCTGCAGACCACAACCCTAGCCTCGAGACGACAATCAAGGAGTTTCATACCTTCAGGACCCGACGCCCCTCAGCCTCAGGTATCTCGGCCCCCGACCTCAACAGGGGACATCGCACCCGATCACCTGAGAATGTCGTCACATTCCCGGTCCCACGCTGCCTCGGCCCGCACATAGAAAAACCAGGAAAATCATTTTCCAAATCAGGCCAACCATTTCCTTGAAATTCATTTTTCAAACCATTTTGATATCTTTTGAAAATTCTTCCAAAGCCTCGGTAAAACGGCACATCAAGTGTCCCAAGGGACCACCATTAATGGCCCACAATCCCATCTCATAGAGACAAAACACGACATCCAAAAAGCCATCGAAAACACATTCTAATAAACATGTTTGGGCTTAGAAATCGGTATGCCGAAAGTCAAATTCGGTATGCCGAAATCTATTGATTCGGTCGACCGAACTGGGGTCAACATTCAACACTCAGGCCAAATTCGGTATACCGTCCAAAAATGGATGACCGAAACTCGACCAGAGGACCTAAACTGACAGATAAACGGTATGCCGAGTGGAATCGGTATGCCGAAATCCCCTAATTCGGTATGCCGTTTCCATTCGGTATGCCGAATTCTGCGAAACCAGAAAATGGCCCAAACCCTATCGTCCGAAATCGTCCCAACTGGGACTTCCGATCAGACCCCCTAAACAAATACCAAAAATCTTGTATAAAACATATGGTGTAGACCCTCGAGTCTACTCCAAAACCCAACAAACAAAACTAAAATCCATTCACTATGTATCAAGATATAAAATCACAAAGGTAGAAGGGTCAAAAGGACCCAAAACACACCATTCGCCATAAATGCCAATAAACGCTCCATAAATACACAATAAATTCTAGGAAGGGAAATTTACCTAGATTTTAGGCAATCCTAGCATTTTCTACCAATTTAATGCTCTCAATTACTCAAGGTGGAGTCGCGCACCTGAGAAACGCCTCCGGTGATCTCCGGTCGACTCCGGCAAACTCCGGCGCAACCACAACCACGGGGCACACCACACGAGCTCTGCGCACCACCACGAGCAACCACAGCCCTCCGCTTCGCTCCCTCGACCTCTTCCTCTCTCTCGGCGCGTGCGCGATGCAGGGGAAAACAGAGGAGGTAGGGGAGACGAGTGGAAAGAAAGAAGGGGAAGGAGAAGGAAGGAGAACGAGAAGTGGGGAGGAAGGGAAAGAAGGTAGAGGTGGAGAAGAAGAAGTGCGCCGCCGAGGAGGAGGAGAAAGGAAGAAGAAGGAAGGAGGAGACGGCGATGGGTGGCGAGGAGAAGTGTGGTGTGGCTTATAAAGCCTGCGCCCGCAGTAATTGAAAACGTGCCCACTTGCACGTCTCAACCACCGGCACACCGCATGAGCAGCCAACCGCCAGCCACCACCAACGAGGCCAACTGCAAGCCTCAACCACCAGCCCACACATGCGGGTCCCACGGGGACCCCACACCTGGGCCCACACGGACCCACATCCGGGCCCCATACGCACAGTGCCATAATGCACAGTGCCAAACCACGCATAGGGACACGTAAATAGAAGCCTGCCCACGAGGCCCAAGCCCAAAAGCACAAAACTGCATAACGGCCTCGGAACAATAACACCCATCCAGGAATAAAATTCATGAAATTGTAAATAATTACAAAAATGAATTTTTCGGGTGTTACACTCTTCCCTTGGTAGGCTGACGTGGCGCATCTCCTGCTGACTTCGGCTGATTGGGACAGTTCTTCCGGTAATGCCTAGATTTCCCACAGTTGTTGCATACTACACTGTCTAAATTCCTCTACCTGTGCAACACTGCGCCGCTACATGCCCCTTCTTGCCACAGACATGACACGGTCCCACCTGTGGGCCGCTGCTAGACCCTACGTGGCAGAAACACATACTCTCTTCTCAAACAGATGTAGGCCATTGCTTTCGCTTCTTTCCAGAGCTGCAAGAACTCCCAGAACTTGGCACTTCAGTCACCGACGGTCGAGAAATGGAAGGTCGAGAGACAGACTTTCTCCCCTTGTCCTACTTAGGATACTCCTCCTGGAACAGCCTACGATCATCCTCATAGTGGCTTGCAAGCTCAACAACATCTGCTAAGATCTGACACCTGAAGCCAATAACTCTGGATCTCAACACAGGGTTCAACCCTTCCATGAACCTCTTGGCTCCATTCTTTTCAGAAATTACAGACTGTGAGAATTGCTATAGCTGAAGGAAGGACGACTCATACTCAGCAACAGTCTGGCTCCACTGCTTCAGGTTCTTGAATTTTCAGTCCAGCTTATCCCTCTCATGCTTAGGGAAAAACCTCTCATAAAACGCCTCTCAGAATTTTTCCCATGAGATCATCAGTAGGTCCGCATTTGGAAATTTCGTGCGGCGCACTGTCCTCCACCACTGATCTGCAACACCCTTAAGCTGAAATGCCGCGATCCGGACCCACTTCTCCGTTGGACACTCGATCCCCTCTAGGATCTTCTCCACCTCTAGGAATCAAGCCTCACACTCCTCTAGTGTGCCGCACCCATCAAAAGTCGGCGTGCCAAGCTGACGGAACTGCTTCATCCATGGGTCTCCCTACGACTCATCTCGAATTGCTGCTGCCGAAGGACTAGGTGAAACCCCACATCATCTCACCAAACTCTCGTCTCATACCCCTCCATGTACTACCCTCTCCCGTCTCGGAATCGGGTACAGGGGCCTTGCCACGACTGCGGCCTCATCTTGACATCTTCCCGCCAGCACAACAAAACACAACAATCCAAAAATTCAGGTGCACGACTCTCTATTGTGCAGTCCTAGGGAGCCACTAGACCGGACATCACCAAGCCGATGCACTAGGTGTAACCTTAGCTCTGATACCACTCTGTAACACCCAGAACCCAGGCATGCTACCTAAATCATAGTATCTTAAGCAAACTTACACTAATTACAGTAAAATTAAATAACTGTAACTAAGGCTCATCTCCAGGAAACAATGTGCGACTAGAAGCTCCGACTCCAGCATCGGAACTCGACTACACACGATCTGCACCTGAAAAACCAACAAGCACGCGTGAGTGACGTTTAAGTCACCCAGTACGCGTCACCCTAAACACACAAAACCACAAAATCTCTGTAAAACCATTAAAACTCAGCTTTTTAATTTTCAATGTTTGGTTTCCTTTTAAAAATCCACTTCTCCTTTTAAAACATCATTTCCTTTTTCGTTTTGTTTGAAATCACTTGGGAATTTGATCCCAAATCTAAACTCTTTTCAAAATCCATCTTTCTTTGCTTTTCAAAATGTTTGGAAATTTATTCCAAATCATGTTCTCTTTCAGAAACACACATTTTGCATTCTCTGTTGAAAACATTTGGAAATCATTTTCCAAAACATGTCCTTTTTCAATACTTGGGATTTCTTCCCATGACCAAAATCACTTTCAAAACTCATATCTCTGACCAGATCCAGTCTAAAGCACAATGTCTCTCAGGCTCAGCCTACACTGTCGGTGACTAAAACAACTAGGTTCAATAACTTAGGCTCAGCCTACACCGTCAAGAACTCGGTCACCCGAACAACTAGGTACAATGACCTAGGCTCAACCTACACCATCTCAAACTCGACAACCACAGTCGTGTCTGACAACTGGTTTCATTGGAGCCTCATACTCCTACCACGTTGTCGACACAACCCCCGTGGTTCCTTAACTCATTAATAATGTTTCAATTCAAAACTCTTTAAGTTTTCTTTTTCAAAACCATTTCCATTTCCATTCTTTTTCATTGTAGGAATCTATTTTACATGCAATACTTGACCCTCTTGGGGGTCCCAACTCAAATCATGAAAAACCATCCTCTAAAAAGTATAAATTGGGTCTCATGCCCAAAACCACACACAATCAACCATTTTATTCATTTATAGGGTCTAAAACCCAAAACCATACCCAAATTCACTCATTTGGGTTCCAGATTTTCTCCATGCCATTTTCATGAGGAAACTATCATTAACACATACTTTACATACCTTTAGAACCATTTATCCTTCATTTTATATTCACATTTATGTATATCCAGGCCAGGGCAAAATCGACAGACCGAAACCAGGTTCGGTACACTGAAAATCCCTGATTCGGTATATCGAACATTTTCGGTATATTGAAAGTCCCTGATTCGGTTGACTGGATGATTTCGGCCTACCGAAACCAGGTATCCTGGCTTAATCTGTCAGGATTTCGGTATACCAAATTTCCTGCAACAAGGGCATTCCCCTGTTTCGGTCGACGAAATCGCCGGAAGTGAGAGCCTCAATCGGACCTCCCAAACACACATCACAAAAAACCAATAAATCATGGGATGTAGACCCTTGAGTCTACTTCAAAACTCCTCAAACCATTCATCAATCCATACACTATACAATCCACACGAAAATCGCAAAGGGATGGAGCTTAAAATGGCTACTGTAGCTCTTATCCCAAAAACTTGTATATTCCAACAAATTTCAATCCTAACCTCATGATATCTATGTTTCCATGCCTTCCAACTCATTCTTGTCAATTCTACTATTTTTCTACGATTTTACATGCTTTTTCATCATTTTCATGCATTTAACTTATTAGAAGAAAAGAAGAGAACGGAGGAGAAGGTGGGGTCGCGTACCTCTTCGGCGAGCCTCCTCGCACACCGACAACTCTCCCCGCACTCCGGCGCAGCCCTGGTGAAGCTCCTTTGCCGATGAACCACACAGACAACCTCCACCTCCTTTGCGCGCGTCGTTGCTCCGCTCCTTCTTCTCCCCCACATCTCAGTCCTTCCTATGCCACTCGCCTCCGCCCCCCTTTATCCTCTCCTCCTCCCCTGTCACGCCAGCCGTCCATCGCGTTTGAAGTGACGGCGAGGCACGGGCCGCTGGCTGGTGGTGGCACGGGTGGGAAAAGGGAAGAAGAAGAAGACAGGATGGTGGCTCGTGAAGGAGAGATAGAAAAGATAGAGAAAAAGAAGGAAAGAAAAGAAGAAAAAATAGGCACGCAAATCGAGGCCACTGTGCCTCCTCAAATTGGACTCCACATTGGTCCCAAATCACAAGCAGGTGCACAGAAGGCCAACCACAAGCTCACACACCCAAGAAACAACAGATTATCCATTAATAAACTATTTACACAATATTACAATTAATTACATGTTTTACAATTAAAAATGGATAATCATGCCGAGATGTCACATGACTGCACTCATCATCATCATCAATAAAGTAAATCCAAAAAATTCAAAAAATTCAACAAAAAATAAATAAATAAAATAGAAAACCAAGGAAAGTCAAAAATATAATAAGTAGTGCCATCCATCTTACCTACAAGTGAAAACATAGTAAGGAAACTGGAATTGGCTTGACTGGTGATGCAATCGTTGATCCACCAGGTTTTTAGAGTTAAGACGTCCTACTCAAGCATACCTCTATGGCTTGGGTGTGTTTTACCACACAAAGACATTACCCCCGCAAAGATCTTAGAGTATCCACAGATGACTCACTTCGGCGTCCACTAGGCTCCAATTTTCCATCTCCTAGTTGAGGTCAGGACTAATTCCCTCCACCTAATCTTAAGTATAGGGGAGTACAAGCATAGCATCATGGTACTTTTCTTAGGCAACTTAGCCAACTCTTCTAAGGTAGGGAAAGGTACACCCTTTTGATTACTAACATGTTTATTAAGTGTATAGGTTTCATCCCCCACCACAAGTTAGTACATCAAGCCTCACTGTGGCACTACGTCAAGTCCCACCGTGGCAATTTACAAAGTCCCACCGAAAATGAACCCCTGCCTTTGGAGTTCCAAACGTGTACATGAACACACAACTCTGACTAAGAGGCAAACCCTAGTTTGGCAAAGAAGGGTTTACTCCCTCGTCCGGTCCTTTATTCATAAAACTCATTTACTTACCAAGTCGAGTTGTAGGACGACAGTCTTTTCCTGAGAGTATTGGTCACACTCAAAGACAGAAAACACTTGACCACAACAAAATGCATTCATGCATCATGCATATGTCTATATGGCTAGGGACCACCCGTACCTCACTGGCCTAACTTGCCATATAGACCATTCATTACATCAAATGATTGACCTTGTATTTGCATTATTGTTTGCTTGAATCATGCATCCATGCATTTAGGACTCATGCATTAGAAGTGGAGCGCTGACGGAGTAATGTTTTTCAAGTGTGTTAGAAACCCGTAGAACGTGTGATTCTCTTAAAGCCCTATTCAAGTCCCAACCTATCGAATTCAATATTCCAATCCGAGCAAGCTCTCAAACGAGAAGTCACAAACATTTATCAATTTTTAATTAGCTTTCCTTTTTCGACTAGCGATCAGGTAATTTCCCTATGGTCACCTTAGTTTTGCCTTGTTGAAGTGTCACTCTCCATGGTTGACATGGTCTTGACATCGACTGCAATACATAACCCCGACTTCACCCCTCCATGCCTGAGCCTTCAATATGAAGGCAACCCTTTAGTTTATCGAACCACTTGGTTGTGTGATCATGTTCTGAAATCAAGTTAGTTCATCTTCTCACCTTTTGGCTATGCGACCATGTTCCGAAACCAATAGGTGTAAATCTTTTTGGAATCCGTGGCAGATCGTTTTAGAGTGAGCTTCCTATTTCAGGAAATGTTCGATGGAGAATCCTTCTTACCTTGGAGTTCATCTTGTTCCAAGATCAACTCCAAAGAGGAGCATCTGTAGATATCTCATTTTTTGGAGTTCACCTAGGATAGGAACCCTTGAGGTGCCCTAGATCACATGGCTAAAGGTCTATAGCCTATTTTCCAAACTTTTCATAATTTATATAGAATTTATGAAGTATTTCCGGACTTTTAAAGGATCTCTGTGGAATAAGATAAAAGTACAGGGAAAATTGTAAAAAACTCGTACGTTGCCTATCCAGCCGGTGGCAAAACTAGGCCCCAATTGAAGCAGTGGCATGTCCCGTCGCCTCCTTCCATGACGACGAGATATGGCGTTGCCTATATGGGCAGCAAAGTTGATTTAGTGTTTTCTCTATGCTTTTAGGGTCTCTCATGGAATATTTGGTTATCTCAGGGTTTAGCATGATATATGGGATTTTTATAAAGTTTCTTAATTATTTTTCTCGTAATTACTAATATTTCTATAATTTTCTTAGCACTAAAATATATGATATATCATATATACATGTTTAACATATATCATACACACACACACACACACATATATATATATATCACGTATATCATATAAAATTATATATATATATATATAGTATAGTTCTATTGCATGCTCCCTCAACATTTAAAACCACTTTTATATCCAGCAAATCTGGTTTATGGTTTTCTTTTTAAAATTCAAATTTTGAATGCATTACACCTCCCTCCAAAGCAAAATCTAAAAAAAAATTAAATCAACCGCCCCTCCCCCCATCTTAAAAACCCTACACCCTATTTCTACACCC
>JAMKQA010063618.1:0-10688 GCA_024699735.1 Posidonia australis | reverse complement strand
TCTGGTTAGCAGACATCCAGCCTTCCCATTTGCAACCCATGCATTCATCCTTTTGTGGTTTTCCTCGTCTTTCCCTTAAAAGACTAGGTGGCGACTCTCTTTTCTTTTCTTTTATCCTTGCGCCTTCGCCGTCTCGGCATGGCTGTGGTCTCCTCCCCACCCCCTCCCTGCGGGTTGGGCACGTTCACAAAAGGAAATAATCCAAAAGAAACCAAGGCGAAGAAAACATATGCATGCTCTGTGCCTAATGGAAGTTGTGCACAAATCAATGCGGGCCAGAGAAAAGGTAAGGATTCTTGTTACGCATGGGGAAGGGGTTAGGCACCCTCATGCACCCGAGGAACTCGGTCTTTCTAGGTTTCCTGCTTGCTAATGGTCTATTGTGTGCATGCTTGCCCATTTTGAATGCACATGCTTAAAGTGACTACGAAAACATGCCAAATCAAAGAGAAAAAATGAATAAAAGGAAAAAGATAATCCAAGGGACCAATGTAGGCATTGAGAGTGCCACTTTATTGTACGTCCTTGGGTGATGATGAAAATCGAGAAACTCTCAGAAAGCATCACGTAAATCAACGGAAACTCGAAGAAATCCGAGAAGATCAAATTGGGGAAAATAATCCTCATTCGGGACACTATCGGCATTGTTAAGCCTGTTAATGTACGCCCTCGGGGCGATGAAAAGCCAAATCAAATCTAAATCGTAAAAGTTGAAAGAAAACCGAGAAACAATGGGAAAAGAAGTTTGAAATGGGTTAGAAATGCGTGCATGATGCAAGGAAGAAAACATGAGAAGATATGCATGAAAAATTGCAACAAAATGTACAAAATGCATGTGAGAGTAAAAAGTAAAAATTCTAGAGGCTTTTGTGCAAAATTTCCAAATTTTGAGTGAAAACTGAAATTCTGAGGCTAAATCATCAAAAATACATAGAAAAACACATTTTATGTAATTTTAAAGAAATCTAGGGTTAAATGTGCAAAATTGTGCATTTTTGGTCAAATTCAAGATTTCTTGGGGTCAAAATGCAATTTTGCCATTAAAACATGTATTTAATGCAATTCTACAGAAATTCAGGGTTAAATGTGCAAGAAAAAGAGTCCATGTTTTAAAAAAGAAAGTTTCAGGGACTGACATGCAAATTTACCTTAGAAAACATGCATTTAGTGAGAAATCAGTAAAATTCTAGGGCTAAAATGCAATTTTAAACACATCTGAGAGAATATTTAAGTTCCTAGGGTTTAACTTGCAATTTAAACGAAGAAATATGCATTCAAAATTATTTTAATGAAGGTCAGGTTTTTAAATGTAATTTTTGAACACAATTAAGCAAAGATTTGAATATCCAGGGTTTAACTTGCAATTTTACAGCAAAAGATGCATTTAGAATAGTCTTAGCAAAACTCAGGGTTTCTTATGCAAAACTGCTGCGACTCAAAGCTCCTGGTGACATGAGGATGATGTGTGGAGCATTCCCCTTCCTTCAGAGGCCAAAATGGAGGAAGATCACGCGATGTTAGGTTCCACCTACCGTCACCGTCGTCTTCTGCGATGAGCATGGTTGTGGGGGCTAACCAAGGCACGAGGCTCGACTTTGATGGCTCCGAAGTGTTGGGGGCGTGTCGTGGAACATTCTTGGAGACTTGGAGAGGCGCGGCGGGGCTAGAGGCGCATGATCCGTCGTTGTTACCAGTCGTCTTCAACAGCGATGGCAACGACACGCGACTCCGGCGATCAGCTCCTGGAGGCTTAGGGAAGCAGTGAAATGGCGCATCAGGGATCAGAGAAGCAAGAGGGACCTCAGGGAAGGAGGATCGAGCACCCTGGGCCACTGGATTCGTGCCCCCACCGCTGTCGCTGGAGATCGACTTTGGTGAGGCCTGAAACCACGATGCCAGCCAGGGAAGACCTCTGGCTCTATTGGAATCGATTGGAGAAGGTAGAGGGAGACCTAGGAAACCATTTTTGAAGTAAATTGAGGCCAGTGGAGGGCATACTTGGTCTGGCAGTGGAGTTGCTGTTGGAGCTCTCCGGAGGTCGCCAGAGCTCACCGGAGATGGCTGGAAACTCAGATTTTCCTCCTCCTTAAACCTCCTCTCTGCTCCTGGATCTCTTTAGTTGCTTTGGTTGGCAGGAAAAGGCTTTGATGGCTCTCCTCTCAAATTTTCCAAGTTTTTTCTCTCCTTTTTTCCCCCTTTTTTCCTTGCAAATGGAGGGTATTTATAGGCTTCCAAATGGCTTGGTTGGTTGTTATGTTTAGAGTGGGAGGTGGTTAGAGTGAAGTGAGAAGTGGTTAAGGTGGTTAAGATGAAGTGGGAAGTGGTTAAAGTGGTTAAGGTTGTGAAGGAAGAAGTGGAAAGTGGTTAAGGTGGTTAGAGTGAAGTGGGAAATGGTTAAGGTTGTTGGAGTGAAGTGAGAAGTGGTTATGGTTGTTAGAGTTTGAGATTTAATTTTAATTTTTTGATTTAGGATTTTTAAGGTTTTGAATTAATCCTAGGGATTTGGATCAATTCTAGGGTTGTAGATTTGATTTCGGATTTTATTTAGAATTTTGAATTGATCTTAGGGTTATGGATTAATTCTCGGGGTTTTAGGGTTTAGTTAGAGATTTTAGAGTTTTTAGGTGTTTTTAGGGTTGTTTTAGGGTTTATTTAGGTTTTTATGGTTTTGTTTGGTTTTTAGGGTTTTTCTAGGGTTTTAAGATTTTTTTTTAGGAAATTTAAGGGTTTTTAGGGTTTATTAGGGGTTTTTATGTTTTATTTAGGCTTTTATGGTTTTGTTTGGTTTTTTAGGGTTTTATGGTTTTGTTTGGTTTTTTAAGGATTTGTTTAGTTTTTTAGGGTTTTTTAGAGTCTTGTTAGAGTTTTGTCTAATTGCAAGCATATGGGGGTGTCTACAGATGCCCCTCCCTAAGCGAGGTCGGAGGACGAATGGAGTAGAGACGATGCTCAGGGTTGACAAAGACACCCTACCCCTTCTTAGAAGGAAAAGAGATCAGGTGGAGGAGATCGTCGCTCGGAGTTGACGAAGCTACCCTGCCTGTAGTTGCAAGAAAGAGTTAGCTATTGGCAACCAGCCACCAGTTAGCGAAAGCATCAGAAGTCTTGTCCTATCTCCCTGAATGCCACAATCGAAGCCAGCATCACCGAAGACAACACTAATGACAAATGCCGACAAGTTGATGACCAATAAGCTCCTAAAAGACATGACTGGTTATCACACTTGTCGAGAAAAATGCCGGAAAAGACTCACGGTGCTTGCCGATCGAAAAGTGACTGATCACTGAAGTCATTCGGGTAGTTCGGGCTACCAGCCCAAAAGGAGGGAAGGAATAAGGTGAGTGGGGAATCCATCAGGAATCACAAGTATTGACCGGGTAGTTTGGGATACCAGCCCAAAGGAGGAAGATAGTTTGCTTTGATTCCGTTCGTTTGGAGTGAAATTCAAAACAAAGGGGGCACCGAGACTCGTTCGTCCGGATCGAATCTAGGAAGGTACCATCTAGACTCCGTCTGGTAGTCTAGAAGAAGAAATGAAAGAAAGAGGGGTCTTTGAATTCATCTGTCAGGATTGAAATTCAAAGGTAGGAGGGTGGCATTGATATTCGTCCGTCCGAATCGAACCTTGGATGGGACATTTAGACTCCGACCGGTAGTCTAGAAAAAGACATGGAAAAGGGAGGCCTTGAATTCGTCCGTCAGGATTGGAATTCAAAGGCAAGAAGGGTGGCACCGATATTCGTCTTGAATGGATCGAACCTCGGATGGGAACATTTAGATTCCGACTGGCAGTCTAGAAAAAGATCGAAAATGGAGGCCTTGAATCCGTTTGTCAGGATCGGAATTCAAAGGCAAGAGGGTGGCACCGATATTCGTCTTGAACGGATCGAGCCTCGGATAGGAACATCTACACTCTAATCGGTAGTCTAGAAAAAGAGAGAAAAGGGAGGCCTTGAATCCATCCGTCAGGATCGGAATTCAAAGGCAAGAGGGGTGGCACTAGGATTCGTTCGAAAGGATCAAACCTTGGATGGGAACATATGGACTCCAACTGGTAGTCTAGAAAAAGAGATGGAAAAGGGAAGCCTTGAATCCGTCCGTCAGGATCAGAATTCAAGGGCCAGAGGGGTGGCACTGATATTCTTCCTAAATGGATCGAACCTCGGATGGGAACGTCTAGACTTCGACCGGTAATCTAGAAAAAGAGATGGAAAAAGAAGGCCTTGAATCCGTCCGTCAGGATCGAAATTCAAGGGCTAGAGGGGTGGCACCGATATTCGTCCTGAATGGATCGAACCTCGGATGGGAACATCTAGACTTCGATAGGTAGTCTAGAAAAGAGATGGAAAAGGGAGGCCTTGAATCCGTCCATCAGGATCAGAATTCAAGGGCTAGAGGGGTGGCACCGATATTCGTCCTGAATGGATCTAACCTCGGATGGGAACATCTAGACTCCGACTAGTAGTTTGAAAAAAGAGAAAAAGGGAGGCCTTGAATTCGTTCGTCAGGATCGGAATTCAAAGGCAAAAGGGGTGGCACCGAGGTTCGTCCGAACGGATCGAACCAGGGATGGGAACCTCTAGACTCCGACCGGTAGTCTAGAAAAGATGGAAAAGGAAGGCCTTGAATCTGTCCATCAGGATCGGAATTCAAAGGCAAGAAGGGTGGCACCGAGGTTTGTCCGAATGGATCGAACCAGGGATGGGAACATCTAAACTTCGACTAGTAGTCTAGAAAAGATGGAAAAAGGAGGCCTTGAATCTGTCCATCAGGATCGCAATTCAAAGGCAAGAGGGGTGGATTTGGATGAACCAGGGATGGGAACATCTAAACTTCGACTGGTAGTCTAGAAAAGATGGAAAAGGGAGGCCTTGAATCCGTCCATCAGGATCGGAATTCAAGGGACAGAGGGGTGGCACTGATATTCTTCCTAAACGGATCGAACCTCGGATGGGAACGTCTAGACTTCGACCGGTAATCTAGAAAAAGAGATGGAAAAAGAAGGCCTTGAATCCGTCCATCAGGATCGGAATTCAAGGGACAAAGGGGTGGCACTGATATTCTTCCTAAATGGATCGAACCTCGGATGGGAACGTCTAGACTTCGACCGGTAATCTAGAAAAAGAGATGGAAAAAGAAGGCCTTGAATTCGTCCGTCAGGATCGAAATTCAAGGGCTAGAGGCGTGGCACCGATATTCGTCCTGAATGGATCGAACCTCGGATGGGAACATCTAGACTCTGATAGGTAGTCTAGAAAAGAGATTGAAAAGGGAGGCCTTGAATCCGTCCGTCAGGATTGGAATTCAAGGGCTAGAGGGGTGGCACCGATATTCGTCCTGAATGGATCGAACCACGGATGGGAACATCTAGACTCCAACCAGTAGTTTAAAAAAAGAGAAAAAGGGAGGCCTTGAATCCGTTCGTCAGGATCGGAATTCAAAGGCAAAAGGGGTGGCACCGAGGTTCGTCCGAACGGATCGAACCAGGGATGGGAACATCTAGACTCCTACCTGTAGTCTAGAAAAGATGGAAAAGGAAGGCCTCGAATCTGTCCATCAGGATCGGAATTCAAAGGCAAGAAGGGTGGCACCGAGGTTCGTCCGAATGGATCGAACTAGGGATGGGAACATCTAAACTTCGACTAGTAGTCTAGAAAAGATGGAAAAGGGAGGCCTTGAATCCGTCCATCAGGATCGGAATTCAAAATCAAGAGGGGTGGATTTGGACGAACCAGGGATGGGAACATCTAAACTTCGACTGGTAGTCTAGAAAAGATGGAAAAGGGAGGCCTTGAATCCGTCCATCAGGATCGGAATTCAAAGGCAAGAGGGGTGGCACCGAGGTTCGTCCGAATGGATCGAACCAGGGATGGCCTGGGATGGGACCATCTAGACTCCGACCGGTAGTCTAGAAAAGATGGAAAAGAGAGGCCTTGAATTCGTCCGTCAGGATCGAAATTCAAAGGCAAGAGGGGTGGCACCGAGGTTCGTCCGAACAGATCGAACCAAGGATGAGAACATCTAGACTCTGATCGGTAGTCTAGAAAAGATGGAAAAGGGAGGCCTCAAATCTTTCCATTAGGATCAGAATTCAAAGGGAAGAAGGGTGGCATCAAGGTTCGTCCGAATGGATTGAACCAGGGATGGGACCATCTAGACTCCGACCAGTAGTCTAGAAAAGATGGAAAAGGGAGGCCTTGAATTCGTTCGTCTGGATTAGAATTCAAAGGCAAGAGGGGTGACATCGATGGGAATATCTAGACTCTGACCGGTAGTCTAGAAAAAATGGAAAAGGGAGGCCTTGAATTCGTCCGTTAGGATCGGAATTCAAAATCAAGAGGGGTAGCACCGAGGTTCATCCTCGAACCAGGGATGGGAACATCTAGACTCCGGTCGGTAGTCTAGAAAAGATGGAAAAGGGAGGCCTTGAATCCGTCCGTCAGGATCGGTATTCAAAGGCAAGAGGGGTAATTCTGCCCTACCTGGTATAGAAGTTTGTGAAGACTTCATTTGTCCAGGCCCGGGCATTAAAACAAGATTATCGACTATTATCTGGGTGGTCCCCAGTGCTAAGCCGACAGGCAGAGGAAAGCAGAATCCTGAACCAGTCAAGTACATGTTGTCGTGATGGCGATTTCTATTCTACATCAACCATAAGCAATCCAACAAGCTGACTAGAAATGTTCTGATGAATTTTATTACAACAATCAATGAAGTGATTACATGCATTTCAACTTGTAACGTGACGCGAAAGTTAAGAATCTTTGTCATCCTTGGATCTCTTTGAGCTTGGAGCTTTGGTAAAGAGCGCACGGCTCGGAGCAGTGTTGTAGATTGGCCATGTTTCTTCGTCTTCGGCTTCATAATCTGCTATGCAACCTTTCCCCTCTATGACTGTCAGATCCCTCGATCGTATGGAGCCACTGAGTAGCCGAGATAACTCCTTAGTCATAACGTAAGAGCTCAGGGGGTATTCTTGGAACTAGGCTGGCATTTGCCCCTGAACAAGGGAATCTTGCTGATAGCCGAACTACCGCATCACACAGACTGGGTGATATTCAACTCCACCAGTCAGCCCTGGCAGAATGATAAGCTGCATGTCGGTTGTGTTGAAGAAGGCCTTGAAGTTATGAGAAGCCGAAGGAATAATGCGCCAGATGACTTTGTCTTTTGTCAAACTTTCTAGCTACTCATACTCCTTCCGAACTGAGGTGAGCGCGCGTGCATGACCGCTTTGACAGTAAGATTTGAAGGCTGATCGTTGCGGGCGTGAGACTTCTACACCTAGATGTGTAGCCAACCATACTTGTACAAAAACTCCATAGCCGTAAAAGTGTCGGCAGTGCCGTAGTGACTGGTCCAGTGCTCGATAAGTTTCTGCTAAGATGACTGGGGCCAGATCTATCCGACGGGTAACCATCGCCAGAGCAATCTCGGCGACCTTAATGTTTACGACTGTCCGACCATGGCTAAAAATCAGTTCCCCTAGGAAGCAGACAACAAAGCCTTTTAACCAAAGCTCATTGCCTAAATAGGCACACATCCGACCACCTTATCAAAGTAAGCCAGCTGAAGTATAGGAGAATGTCCGTCTGAACAGATAAGCTACAGACAACAATCGCTGGTTGACAGATCAATCAGCTCACTCAAGACCGAGGAATATCCGTTGTGCCGCATAAACATGGTGGGTCCTAGGAACCTTTGTAGGCAGCATACTTTGTGGACCTCCTTCAAGGTTGGGGTCAATTCGATTCTCCCAAAGTGGAATACATGAAGAGCTGGCTTCCAGAACTGGGCAGCTGCACACAGGAAGTATCGTGAAACCTCCACTTTCGTGATATCCAGAAGCTTTGAGGAGACTCCCCAAGTCTGCAGTTTGTCACGATCGCTCTCTGTTAACTGCTTGATCCAGGACATCTGAGTAGTGTGTGGGCACAGCCATCGTAGGGAAACCCATGATCTGTAAGGCATTTCAACTTTCCTTGACCCAAGCCTCCTCAAGAAGGGCAAATGATCTCCTGCAGAACATGCTCAAAACATTGGTTTAGAAACAGGTTTCCACTTTGTTCCATTCAACAACACTATGTAAATTTAAAGCAAATAGATGAAAGATGCAGCGCAATGGTATTGAAAGAATCAGAGAACCTGGCCTAAAGCTGAAAACTACAACTGACTTAACAAAGAGTTGCTGAACAGACTAAATCTTGTGCACAACCGTGAGGGAAGGCCCTGGTTACCAAACAGTTTTGACCAAGCACCCATGTAATGAGATATAGCCACCAAACCCCGAGGATTGGGATTGTTCAATAACTGTGCCCTCATAAGGCGCTTAAGAAGCCAAATGAGGTTGCTGGAGTGCCTCCTGGTAGATTACGGGGATCCTTGACTTGTAGAGAAGCTAACATGCCCCTGGTCGAGCATTGGCTTAGTGTGTCTAACCGTAGGACAACTGACATGCCCTTGGTTTGACATGGATGACTCTTAACCAATCAGAGCAGCTTACATGCCTCTAGTTGAGTACTGGCTCAGTGTGTCTAACTATAGGACAACTGACATGCCTCTGGTTTGATATAAATGGCCCTAACCAACAAGAGCAGCTTGCATGCCCTTGGTTTAGGCGATGCCCTCCTGATTCTCTTAGATCGAAAGCTTATCGCTCTCCAACTAAGAGAACCAGATTGGATTCTGCGACGCTTTTAAGGTGATGTTTGTGGAAATAAATGTGTGCATGTTGAATGATTTGTGGGATCATATTAGCGTCCTCAACATTGGGATGCTTATCGCAAGGTATACAAAGGAATGGTAACTCCAAACCTCACGAGACTCTATCCAAGCGCCTAGTTTTTTTTGGGTGGCTCTCTGGAAATGTGATATCGTGTCCTAGGCTCCGTTCCAAACCCCACTAGACCATACTCCTGCTTTTTTTATTTTATTTATTCTTTGTTCATTCTCCCTCATAGGCATGTGGGTTCACCCTATCCCTGGCTTAGAGGTAATAGGTACCTGGTTTATGGTGGTGAGCTACTGCTGTTTAAAGGGTTGGCTAGGCCCTTTTTGGACCATGTTTTCCAGGTATTCACTCCGACTCCTCTCCAAGATAAATTGGAGGGACAGTGTTACCCGCCATGCCTCTCTCTTTTAGGGTTGACTTCTATCTGCGACTTCTGTCTTCTAATTCTTTTATGCCCTTTGACAGATATAATTTTTTGTTTTATTTCTTGCACTCTCATTCTCACCCCTAACATTTTATCTCCCTCTGGGAGGTGTAGGGTCCTTGAGCGACTTGGATACTTCGCCCAATTCACAATAAAAGGTGGCTCCCTCACTCCTTAGGTTACCTGAATAGTATCTACCTGAGGAGGCGCTACGCATTCCCAACATTAGCAGGCTTATTCCGCTTATCATCATCGGGCTAAGATCCATGCATGTGATGATGAAAACAAACATCGGCCTATATATGCGTATACTGAATGGGGGTTAGTATGTGATGTGATGCAAGGCTACATGGATGCAGAAGAACACGAATTCATGCATGCATGGAGGAAAGTGTTAGTGTCACAGAGTAAGGACACGCTATTTATGATCACTGATAGTACTTTTTTAGGTAGCATGAATTAAGTGGCTCTGACTGTTCGATGCAGTCCATGTCCTCAAGGATGACAGCTCCTCTAGAGTAGACTTGTTTGACCATGAATGGTGTGTGCTAGTTGGGCCTGAGCTTGCCACGACTATCAGGAAGATGTATTGCTTGCAAGACCTGGTCCCTTAGCAAAAAGCTCCTTGGTCGGACCTTCTTCTGATAAGCTTTGGCCATGCGTTTCTGATAGCATTGCGTATGATGCATAGCTTGCAACCGATGCTCATCTATCAAGTTCAACTGAACAAGGTGGTCTTCAATCCACTCCGCCTGTGACATCTGGGCCTGATTATCCATTTTATTTGTAAACCATGTAATTAATTGTGATATTGTTTAAATGGTTTATTAATGAATAATCTGTTGTTTCTTGTTTGTGTGAGCTTGTGCTTGGTTGTCTGTGCGCCTGTTTGTGATTTAGGACCAATGTGGAGTCCGGTTTGAGGATGCACAGTCGCCTCGGTTCGCGTGTCTATCTTTTCTTCCTATCTTTTCCTTCTTTTTCTCCTTTCTTTTCCTTTCCTCTCACGAGCTCACACCATTTTCCGTCTCCTTCCTTGCCTTCTCTGACCCGTGCCATTAACGACGCCAGTCTGTGCCTCGCCGTCTCATCCGACAGGATGGGTAGCCGACGCGATGCGAGTGGGAAGGAGGATAAGGGGAGGCTAAGGCGTGCGAGAGAGGAGAAGAGAAAGAGGAGTGGGCGCAACCGAGGAGGTGTTGTAAGCCGCTCGTGGTGTTCCTTCGGCGTGAGGAGGCTTCGCCGGGGAGCGAGGAGGCTTGCTGGAGTGTGGTAAGGGACACCAGAGGGGTGAGCCAGGTACGCGACCTCTTTCCCTCCCTCTGTTTAGCGTTTTGTTAACAATAGGTGTGACCGTGCCCGTCTGACCGACTGCCCGACCCAGAGGGAGGGGAAGGGGAGGAGATCACAGCCATGCCAATGACGGCGAAGGCGCAAGGATAGAAGAAAAGAAAAGGGAGTCGCCACCTAGTCTTTTAAGGGAAAGATGAGGAAAACCACAAAAGGATGAATGCATGGGATGCAAATGGGAAG
>JAMKQA010063615.1:0-10600 GCA_024699735.1 Posidonia australis | reverse complement strand
TTTACTTGAATTAGGGTTTTATTTGATTAATTAGGGTTTTTATTGGATTAATTGTGGATTTTAAATGGATTTTACTTAATTAGGGTTTTATTGGATTAATTGTGGATTTTAAATTGATTTTACTTGATTAGGGTTTTATTAGATTAATTAGGGTTTTTATTGGATTTTAAGTGGGTTTTAAATGTATTTAAGTGGGTTTTTAAATGGATTTTAAGTGGATTTAATTTCATTTTTTTGGTTTCAAGTTTAATTGGGTCAGAGTGGGCAAGCATGGACCTAATTGGGCTTGATTAGGTTAGGGTTTTGGCGGTCGCATCCAGAGCATCATCTAGAGGAGCTTGCTGCCAAGTGACCTCAAAATTGGGGTGTCTACATATGCCACTCCCTGAGTGAGGTCGAGGGAATGGAGACCGATGCTCAGGTTTGACAAGACACCCCACTTGAGTCCGCAGAAGAGTGGTATTTGTTGTGGGGCCGTGAGCCACTTATTCGACGGATGCACCAAAAAGTCATGACTCGTGGCCCATTCATGATGCTAATGCAAAGGATGATCCTAATGCTGGGTGATGCTGAAAACGAGTGGGTAGCTCAGCTCTCGAAGAGGAGCGTAAGGGATTTCCCGACTCGTGTCGAGGAGTGGCAGGGCAAGTCTCTCAGACTTATTGACTGGGGCAAACCTGGAGAATGTCGGACCTTTCGGCCCAAGAGGATGCATGGCAAGATGCCGGACTTGCCGACCGAGGGATAGTCTAGGGGTATCAGCTCGCTAGTTTGGGATATGAGCCCAAGAGAAGGGGCATTAGATAAGACTATCAAACTTGCAAGCTAAAGGACAAGGCATGATAAGTTGACGAACCTACCGACTGGATAGTTTGGGTTATCAGCCTGAGAGAAAGGGCAAACAGAGTAAGTGGGGAATTTAGTAAAAGGGTGACACCAAGATCCATTCGCCTAGAGCGAATCTAGGTGAGGGTCATCTAAACCTCGCTCGAGGCCCAAAAGAAGAGTAGGAATCGGATTTGTCCGCTATGGAGCAAGTCCACCAAAGATGGCACCGAGATTCGTCCATTCAGAGTGAATCTAGGATGGGACAATCTAGACCTCGCCCGAGGCATAGACAAAGCTAGAAATATGTAGGACTTGTCCGTCATGTAGCAAGTCCAACAAGGATGGCACTGAGATTCGTTTGCCCAGAGTGAATCTAGGATGGGACAATCTAGACCTTGCCCGAGGCCAAGACAAAGCTAGAAATATGTGAGACTTGTTTGTCATGGAACAAGTCCGACAACAATGGCACCAAGATTCGTCTGCCGGGAGCGAATCTGGGGTGGGACAATCTAGACCTCGCCCGAGGCCAAGACAAAGCTAGAAATATGTGAGACTTGTTCGTCATGGAATAAGTCCGACAAGGATAGCACAGAGATTCGTCCTCCTGGAGCGAATCTGCAATGGGACAATCTAGACCTCGCTCGAGGCCTAAACAAAGCTGGAAATATGTGGGACTTATCCATCATGGAGCAAGTCCGAAGAGGATAGCACAGAGATTCGTCCACCCAAAGCCAATCTGGTATGGGACAATCTAGACCTTGCCTGAGGCCTAGACAAAGCTGGAAATATATGGGACTTATCCATCATGGAGCAAGTCCGACAAGGATAGCACCGAGATTCGTCCACTCGGAGCGAATCTGGGATGGGACAATCTAGACCTCGCCCGAGGCCTAGACAAAGCTGGAAATATGTGGGACTTGTCTGTCATGGAACAAGTCTGACAAGGATGGCACCGAGATTCGTCCGCCTGGAGTGAATCTGGGATGGGACAATCTAGACCTCACCCGAGGCCTAAACAAAGTTGGAAATTTGTGGGACTTGTCTGTCATGGAACAAGTCCGACTAGGATAGCACCGAGATTCGTTCGCTCGGAGCGAATCTGGGATGGAACAATCTAGACCTTGCCCGAGGCCTAGACAAAGTTGGAAATATGTGGGACTTGTCCGTCATGGAACAAGTCTGACAAGGATGGCACCGAGATTCGTCCGCCCGGAGCGAATCTGGGATGAGACAATCTAGACCCTGCCCATGGCCTATACAAAGCTGGAAATATGATGGACTTGTCCGTCATGGAGCAAGTCCAACAAGGATAGATTGGATTCCGCACGCCTAGAGCAGAGAGCCAATACAACTTCGTCCGAGTGGAGGAAGATCGAAACAGGGGATCATCGGATTGCGCCTTACCTAGTATAGAAGCCAATGCTGCATCATTTGTCCTGGTCTAGGCACTAAAAACGATATTCTCCACTATTAACTGGCTAGCCCCAGCACCAAGTAGACCGGTAGAAAAAGGCAGCGGTTGGTTACACACTCATTGTTGCAGCAACAATTTCCACTTCAATCACAAGCATCTGAATAAGTTGGCAAAAGGACTGTGATGATTAGACTGTTTCAACATGCAATGAACCAAATGGCAGAGCATGAAAGCCAGGAGTCTGTGTCATCTCTAGATCTTTTAGAACCTCAGACTTTGGGAAATGGTATATGGCTTAAAGTGATTCCACAGATTGACTAGGTTTTCTCAGCTTCACCCTCTGGAATCTCGTGCCTGTTGCTGTGTTGTTTGATGGATGGATTACTTGTAGGAATGTTTGAAGAGAGGCATGCTCATTTGATCACTTTGAAAATTGCTCATCCTCTTCTAAAAGATAGCGGTCACACCCTCTGATTTGATAGTAAAAGCTTGGATCAATATGGCCATAGACACGTATGTGGCCAAAGTTCGGCTCGGTGCATCAACACACGAGGTAACTAGCATGCTCTTGGGTGGATTATAGGGTTTCTAATTATTGAAGCAGCTGACATGCCCTTGGTTTGGAGCGAAAGGTTCTTTATAAGGCCAATGACATGCCCCTAGTTTGAGCGTCCTTTACTAAGTTCTCGACCAAAGGGCAACTGGCATGCCCCTGGTTCAAGAATGAGGCAGTGCCTTGCAAAGCGAATGAGATGAATGGTCATGAGTTATGCATAAATGATGCCATTTTTACTGTCTTGCCATTTTGTTTACCCTCAGTTTTTGGAAAGCTTCTAATGCTTGTTGTTAGGAAGGAGGGAATTTCCATCTCACCCGACACTGCCTAGACATCCTGGATTATGGGTGGCACTCTAGGAAGGGTGAGGTAGTAGTTTAGTTGGGTTGTGTGGTAGAACAGGCTTCGTACCAGAATTTCCATCTCACCCGACACTGCCTAGACATCCTGGATTATGGGTGGCGCTCTAGGAAAGGTGAGGTAGTAGTTTAGTTGGGTTCTGTGGTAGAACAGGCTTCGTACCAAACTCCCTCAGGCCCTACACCTACTTGTTTCAGTGATCCTTTTTCTTTTACTCCCTCATAGGCTTGTGGATTCACTCTGCCCCTTGCTTGGAGGTAATGGGTACCTAGGCAGTTGCTGAGGCTGCTTTCATAATGAGTGAGGGGTGGCTAATCCCTTGGGTGGTGGAGACCCTTTTTAGGTACATGCTTCGACTCCTCTCCAAGGTAGGTGATAGGGACAGAGTTATTCCACTCACCTCTTTCTCTTAGGGCCAACTTCTGTCTGCACCTTCTATCTTCTCATTTCTTTTAGTGCCCTTATCCATGATGTTATTATTTTTTCTTTTGCTCGCACACTCGCTCACATCCTAACATTTTATCTCCATTTGGAGGTGTAGGTCCCTCAAGGTGTTTGGATTTGTCACCTTGTTCTCGTTGAATGGTGCCTCCCTCACTTGCTGGAATGTCCGTGTAGTATTGGCTGAGGGGGAATGGATCCCTTTTCCTAATAGGCAAGCTTATCCGATTTTCATCACTGGGCAAAATGCCCGTGCATATGCTATTAATGCGTGCGTGCATAATTATTTCTTTTGATACTTTTATGTTAAGATGCATTGCATGCACAACAAGTGTAGAGGAAACAAACATGAACGCAGGATGATGCAAAATGCCTGAATAGAAAGAATGATGTGGGTGGAAATGTGGTAGAAAATCTTTGCATGGCAAGTATACGACTCCAAGTCACCAGTAGCATGAGTTGACTGGCTCTGATTGCTCCATATGGTCCACCAAAGCCACGCCAGTGGAATGGACCTGAGTTTCCCATGATAAGGAAGTGGCTGCTTCAACCGTTGCTATTTTACATTTCCAATGCCTCATTTCTTCCATGGTGTCTTCTGCTAGCACGATGAGTTGTTCTTGGAACAGAACTTCCATGTCCTGGAGCATCTTGTCGATCTGTGTCCCTACGACCGCTCCTTTTGTCCTTATCAGAGGCAAGATCTGTGTGGTACGCAGACTCTTGGTCATTGCTCATGCAAGGGTCAGTACTCCCAGCCAACAACTGAATTTGAGCAGGCACTGTGATAGAAGATACGGCTGGCATTGTTGATGAAGCTGAAATTGTTGTTTCTAAGGCTGTGACTGTAATGGGGACTGACACAACTGTTGGGGTTGCCACTGGGACTGTTGTAGTAATTGAAACAGTTATGATTGACTGATGCTGCTCCCAGTGTGGCAGTCGAAGCTGGACTACTGTGGTTAGAGTTGAAACTGCTACAATTGAAACTGGAGTTACTGTGGTCGGAACTGTATCTACTGTGGTTGGGAATGAAAATGCTGTGATTGAAGTTGAAATCACTGTAGTTGAGGCTGAAACTGCTGTAATAGGAATCATAACTGCTGTGGGCGAGAGTTGAAACTGTCGTGGCATTCTCCTCAGAACAGTAATCCTCACTATCTACTCGCTCAACTGTAGTTGACGGTGTATCTTGCTGTAGCACTGCTGTGTCTGGTCCTAGACTTGGACCGAGAATCCCTGCACTAGCAAAGTGAGTGAAGGCAGGAGAGGACTTCTACCTCAATTGCAGCAAGCACCGAGAATGTTGCAGCTGTTGGTAACTAAGTCTTTCTTGCTTTCTCCTCTCCTCCGCAGCAACAGCTTAGCGATCCCCTGACCGTATTCCCAGAGAGGTGTCCCTTTCTCATATTCCCAATAGTGACATATATTCTCGACCATCCTGGGAGGATTGCTACGAACAGGTGGGTAGCTGCCACGCTCAAATTCAGAGATGAAGTTAATCGGCTCAAACCGATTAACCTAGGATAGAACATCGAAAGGCTTGGGGTCAAAGTGGACAGCCTAGTGGGACAGGGCTGAGACAATAGCTTTTAGCCGTGATGGCTGTTCCCCACCAGATCCATGGTATTTATACGTGCTGGATTAGATGGGTTCACAGCAAACTGGCTAACTCTAGCCAGGCCTCCTATGGCAAAACGAAGAACAACAGTGGCACACACGAGTGCTGCTGGATAGAACTAGGGAAGAAGCAGGATGACGAACAAAGCTGATGGGACCCGATGGATTCTCTCGAAAAGAACTAAGGGAGAGAGGGTGAACCCCTGAAGTTCCAGCATCCTCGGAGCTTGCCGACTCAAACAAGGTGGGGTTGAATATTCTAGGTTGTGCACAAGCATATGCGGGTGTGGGTGTAGGTGCCTGTGTGAGCTGCCTCCTATGAGTTGATGACAATGTCTCCATCATCAATCAAGTCCTGGACAGCACTCTGGAGAGCACAGCAGTTGTTCGTCGAATGTCCACGAGTGCGATGGAAATTGTAGAATAAATCTGCTTTATACCACCTAGGAAGTGGGTCTGGTGGTGGACGGATCTCTAGTAGCTGCAGAAGTGGTGCAACTTTAGGAAGGATATCGCTTAATGACTCACCGAGTGGGGTGAAGTCGCCTTCCTTACGGCGAGGTCGCCTTTGCCATTGTTGCTGCCCTTGCTGAGCTGACACAGCGTGACGTGTCGGCTCGACAGTGGTGTGTGGTGCAATGCATGCAGAGCTAGATGCTGGTGAGAGTGTAGATATAAGTGTGGGTACTATTCTCTACGTGCCAACGACAATGGTCCCATTGTCAATTAAAGTCTGAATGACATCCTGCAGAGTGTGGCAACCATCAGTCGAGTGCCCCGAGGCTTGATGATAATTGCAATACACGCTCGCATCATACGACAGAGGAGGTGAAACTAGTGGGGGACGTGGATCGGGGAGTCTCAGAAGCGACACAACCAGAGGAAAAACAGCACTCAGCAGCCTGCCTAGTGGAGTGTAGTCACTTTTAATACGATGGCCATGTTTCTGCTTAGGTTGCTGTCCTTGCCGAGCCAACAGGGCGTGATGCACCAACTTGACGATGGAAGGTGTGTGCATTGTGTGCAGTGATGACCTGCGTGTTGGGACCTGAACCTGATGCTGAGGTGGACAGTGAGTATGCTGTGCTATGTGTGATGTTGAACGTGAGAGCAACAACTGTGACACCAATACAACTCCAGGCGACGGGCTCGAGAAGTGTTGTATTCTCTCACAACTAAGGAATTGGTCCTTAAGTGACTGTGATGCATGCTGTGACAAGTGCAGCTGTGGTGTAGGAGGTAGAGATAACACCCCCATCGCTGGAGCAGTGTGAAGTTGAGGCGATGGTATGGGCGATGGTGCAATGTGATGAGCCTACAATGCTATACTGGTCTGCATTGGAACTCTAAGGGTCGAAGAAGGAGGACCCCCAATAGGATCGAGGGAAAGAGCCATGTGCTCGAGCCTAGAGGCCAAAGCTCTCAAGTACTGAGCCTGCATGGCTGAGGACTCAACAAAAGATGGGTTAGAAGGCAGGAGAGGAGCAAGAGTGGATCCCAACATAGAATTAGCTGCAGCTAGCTGGACCTCTGAAACAAGGGGGCCCAAGAGGGGGAACACAGCTAGCAATACATCCAGGGCCTGCGTGGTGGTTGGCAAGGGTGAGTGAACTATCTGGGTTACTGAGGTAACTGGTAAGGGTGACTGTGTTGATGGGGTTGTTGGATACTCTAGTCCGATGGTGGGTTGGATCATGTTCACCGTGGAGATCGAACCCTCGAGAAAGGAGCGATACAGGGATAATGGGAACAGAGCAGAAGAATCATGGATCAAATCTGAGGGGTCTAGAACAGTAAAGTTGGATCAGGCGGGAAAGACAGCATGGATTCTAGAGGTCCCTGGTGCGCTTGGATGGCCATGCTTGGGGAGAGACTGGCTAACAATGCTAGATAGGACAGGGACAGATGCAGATGCTTGTGCTTGTGAGGGTTCAGACTCTGCCCGTTGAGTGTGTATGACGACGACCTTGCGGTCGATCAAGTCTTGAATAGCATCCCGGAGTGAGAGGCAATTATCCGTCGCATGCCCCGTGGTGCGGTGGAAATTGCATAATAGATCTGCTTTCTACCACCCTTGCAACGGATGCGGTGGTGGGCGAATCCTTGGAAACTTCAAGAGTGATTGTACCTTTTCGAGGACAATATTTAAGGGCTCGACCAATGGCGTGAAATGGTGTGCTGGGCGGAATGGTCATGCCTGTCCCTGGTACGGTCCTTGCCTTGCCGATACGACGGGGTATACCGGCTCGACGCATGGGTGCACAAACTGACTGGTGTCGAGCTAGATGTCCTGTACTCACAGTCACTACTGGGGACTCGATGTATGCGATAGCGTTCCGGGGAGGGTCTCTCCTTTTGTTGGAGTTGTTGCTCACGCTGTCGTGGTTGTTGTTGTTGCTGCTTGTTCCCGAGGCAGAATTGGGTGATGTTGCCTGCTTGGCGAATACGATAAGTACTGGGAAACTACCACTACGTAGCGAGCTTTCCACACAAGCACCAGCTCGGATCAGTGATGCAAATGTGGTGATAGGTTGTATGCTAAGCAGAGCCCTGATAGTTGGCTGCGCTCCACGGATAACCATCTCGATAGACACTTCGTCCAAGGGTCTATCTCGAACTTGTGAGGCAAGAGCGTGCCAACGTCCGACATACTCTCCAAATGGTTCTTGGGGCTTCTGTTTGATGGCGACAAGGTCCTCGCTTTTAGGGACCAAGTAGAAATTGAAGGAGTACTGATCCAGGAATGCCTAGCTAAGATCGTTCCAATTCTTGATCTATGTCATGTCTACGGATGTGAACCACTTCAGTGTAGGGTCGGTCAGACTTTTTTGGAAGAGCCGAATTAATAACTTCTCGTCTGGCTGAAGCTGGGCAAGATCTCTGTAGTATGCCCTCAGATGTGAAATAGGGCAGCCCTTACCATCGTATTTCTCAAAATTCGAGACTTGGAAGTTCGAATTAATAACTTCTCGTCTGGCTGAAGCTGGGCAAGATCTCCGTAGTATGCCCTCAGATGTGAAATAGGGCAGCCCTTACCATCGTATTTCTCAAAATTCGAGACTTGGAAGTTCCGTGGTAGAGTTCCCTTTGGAAAGTAGCAGAGGTCCTGGAATTGGTAAGACTAGCAGTCTACTCCCTGCACTTGTTGAAGTGCCCTTTCAAGATCGCCCACCCTGGCATGGAGGGCGCCCGAAGTTGCTGCCATTGAGAGTGGTGCAACTGGGATGGGTTCTGCGTACGCAATATGAGTCGCATCGAGGTGCTCCTCCGGATCCACCACTGCGTCTGATGGTGTTAGTGTGCAATGGCTAGTGTACCTGTGCATAGATGTAAAGTGTTGTGGGGTATATGCAGAAACCTGATTCTGAAGCAAGGAGAGAGAGGGAGATGTATGATGAACTATGTGAGGTGTAGTGGGAGAAGGGTGCCGCTACAGTCCTGGGATAGATCTAGGGAATAAAGCTTGAGGATGCGGTGCCCCTGCCATGCCTAGAGGCTGGCCACCAGGTGCATAGAAGGTATGCTGTGTAGTGACTAGTGGGGGTGTTGTAAGCGGAGCTAATTTTGCCATCACCGAGGCTGCGAGGAGTTTGGGCGACGGTTGAGGAGGCGATGCAGTGGGTGCATCATGACATGCAAGGGGAGACGACAGAGGGACCGTTGGACGTGGAGGAGGAGCAGTAGGAGCCGGAATGATACAAACGCCCATGCTCTGGAGCTTTTGAGCCAGCTTAAGAAACTGCGAGGTATGAAGGGTATGGAACACCACTATGGCAGCACCGGAGGTCAAGGTCAAAGGCACGAGAGATCCAAGAGGAGGCTGAACTCCAAGCTATCCAGTAGAAAAAGATCCGATCAAAGGTGTAGTCGCAAATGGCTGGGTGTCAAAAGTGATAGATCCAGCCAGGGGATAAGTTAGGGGTGGAGTCTCCAAAATGCGCGCGGCTATCACAACGACGTCCTCGATGATCGGCTCCACAGTGGTGTGAGCCTGCCAGTTTTCAGTGCCTGAGGGATTCCCAATCATTAGGAAATGGTTGTCTAGGAGAGTGATAGAGGCGAAGGAGGTCACTGTCAAAGGAGGGATTGAGGAGGCAGTCACCTCCGGAGCAGAAGAAGTCAAGAGCTAACTAAAGTGTTGGGCCATGGCAGAACGAGAACGAGTGAGAATCAGACTACGACGACAAAATAAAGGACGGACCCTAGGACGAGCTATCATCGAAGGCAACGGGTAGCCTAGGAATGGATGATCGAGATCTGTCACCAAAAGGGAAACAGAGAACGAGAACTAACGAGCTTCGGCATAGGAACTCGCACAACAACTTGTAAAAAGAACAACAGGATTTAGGGAAACCTGATGTGAGTAAAACAAGACACAAATGCAATGTTATTAGGGTGGCATGAATGGCACGCATGCATATGAATGCAGCTAACATGCTCTCTTTCACCAACTATGTGTTTCCTAGGTGGTCGTCTACTTTGAGATCACACATGGGTAAATAGGTCTCCGACTCAGGCTAGAAAGTAAAGGTCCTCGCTCTAAATCTTGGCCAAATCATAGGCAGTGAACGAGTGGTGCGTTGGTGGCCTCGTCTCCTGCAGTAGCATGGAGTTGTACCCTCTACTAACACCAACACGACCTCGGACAAGAGGGGACAAACTAGCAACACGTTCTACGCCAAAGCTATAGAATAGATTACTAGAATTGCCCTTCGCAGACTGTAGGTGGACTCAGGGGAGAAGAATGCATGTCCTATATGATCAATCATGCAATATGCTTTAGTGTTTTTTACTTGCATTTTATTAACCAAGGGGAGTTTGATTTGGTCTCTAATTTTGCCTTATTAATTGTTCTCTGAGTTAGTGTGTTTTATTTTAACCAGAAGGGGGAAACAAACATGTCTCTATTCTCCTAAGCATGTCAAGTGCGAAAAAGGGAAGAAAACACACAAGCAAGGCAAGCAAGCAAGCAAACAACAAACAAAAGGCATGATCATGGCACGTGCAAGTGTCGTGGCATCATGATTGTGAAAAGAAAAATCATCCTGTGACCGTGCTCGACCCGGAGGGAGGAGGAAAGGAGGAGGCCACAGCCATGCCATGATGGCGAAGGTGCAAGGACAGGATAAAAGAAAAAAAGAAAAAGGGGGAGTCGCCACCTAGTCTTTTAAGGGAAAGACGAGGAAAACCAAAAAAGGATGAATGCATGAGATGCAAATGGGAAGGCTGGGCGTCTGCTAACCAGAGGATAGGTAAGGATTCCTATTACGCACGAGGAAGGTGTTAGGCACCCTCGTACGCCCGAGAAACTCGATCTTTCTAGTCCAAATGCTTGCTAAAGGTTTGATGAATGTTTGCTAAACCTGGATCATGCTCTAATC
>JAMKQA010063614.1:0-11421 GCA_024699735.1 Posidonia australis | reverse complement strand
ACAGAACTGACCCACCGGCCACAGAAACACACCACAGGAGAGAAACCAAAGGCACAACATATAGGGAAGAACCACAACCAAACAACTCAAACTGAATTAACCATTAATAAACCATATTCAATAATCACAAGAAATCCATGGTTTAAATAAAATGGAAAATTCCAGGCACAGATGTTACATAAACAATTATCCGTTCAATATTATCCAACAAGTTCTCTTGTTTTAATTAATTTATTTAATATTACAAATGCTTTTCAATAATATAAAAAATTTCCATCTTTTGTAAATATTATTAGATTAATGGAAAATAAATATAATACTTATTAGGATGAACCTCCAATGTAGACATGTTTAGCATTAATTATGGAAAACTTGTTTGAATAAAAACGATTATATAGATTCATTTAATAATAAAATTAGGACAACTTTATACAACTTGTTTGAAGAATATGTTAGAAATTATAGTGAAAGTAGCACTAGTGGTCACATATATAGTTTTGTAGGAACACATACTAGTAGTAATAGAAACAGTTCTTTTTGGAGTAGATTAAATAAAAAAAAGAAAAAAATATGTAAAATCAACCACAAATAATGAATTAAAAAATTATTTAAAATACGAATTTGCTTTTAGTGATTTAAAAATGGATAACTTAGACATATTAAAGTGGTGGTCTAGTACAACAATTAAGTTTCTTATAATTTCAAAAATGGTAAAAGATTTACTAACGATTTCGATGTCAATTATAGTGTCAGAGTCTGCATTTTCTGCAGGAAAAAAAGTTTTAAGCTATAGAAGATGTAGATTATCTGAAAAGTTTGTAGAAGCCTTCGTATGCTTAAAAAACGAGTACAATATAGTTGATCATCTTTAAGGATTGAGTTTGAACAAGGAATCAGAAAACGATGAAACGACATCAACATCAACCAGAACAGACTTTATTACATATTAAATCAAGATGTAAAAGTATAAAACAAAAAAAATGTAAAATATAAAATATCTTATGTATTTTTTAAATTTTTTATGTAAAAAAATATTTTTTTATTAATAATATTTTAAAATTATTTTTAAATTGAGCAATCCAATGGGCCGATCCGGCTTGGCTTGGCCCGACGGTGGGCCATGGGCCATGTCAGGTCAAAGGGCTAACTTTGCCAACCTTGTCTAGCTCGACCTGTGTTTCCTGGTGGGCCAACCCAACCCAGGCTCGAGTGGTTACATGTTTTTTGGGTCGAGTAGCTCCGACCCGATCCAGTTTACAAGACTACCAATTACCCAATGGGAATGATTACAATAGAATTGTATCCTTTGTTTGCGAAGCCTTTTCTTGTTTTTGTTAAATTGTTGTTTGTCCATGTAATTTATATATAGACAGATCTTTAACTACACACTGAAAGTGATGATGCAATTCACGGTCAAGGTCTTGGAATTACAAATCAATGGTCAGACAGGTAGCTTTCTGTGGCTATATTGCTATTGTTTATGTACATTATTTTTGTTGACAAATTTTTTTTCGTTGATATTACAATAGATCGGATTTTCTTCTACTTCTAACCGTAGAAGATGAATTTTTCAATGATAATTGGCAAATTTGGTAGAACTTTGTTGAATTTTTGGGTGATTTACCATTCAAAGTTTTTTTTTTTTTTGGTTAAAAGTTTAAATTGTATTTCGTCGACTATCAAAAGCACACTAAGAAATACAGAGTATAGAATATTACATCATAGGCGGCAAAAATCACATTATAGAAGTCTCAAAAATATTACACCACCTGCAGTCATAGCTGCACAAGAGAAGACCTCGAAGGGCCTCGGGTGGCGTAGGGCCACTACCAGAGTCAGCAAGGGGCAAAGTTCAAACACTTATCTCTTGCCTTTTTGCCTTTAACAATATGAGTTATTTATACATTAACATGTGTTTTGTTTGTTATGTTTAGGTTGCTGGGAGGGAGTGATGATGAAAGCGTAAGGCTCAATGGTCATGATATTATTGAAGTATTTGGCAGGGATATTTGTAATAAGGTTTTTGCTGCCATCTACTTGGTTAGAACGGATGTTAGCTTATTTGTGAGAGGTATTAGTGTACTTTTGAAAGAAATAAATCTTTAAGTTGTTAGTAATCTCAGAGCTTTGTTGTGTTGAAGTCAAGCCTAATATCACATATTAGTGTAAACAAGATACTAGACATGCTTGTATAAAGGAGATATATAAAGAGGGAAAAAAGTCAAAATTATATTGTTGATTGTCATGAGGATCCATCTCATTGTTGTATTCATAAGTTGTTTGTGTAATTATCATGTTCATGAATAAGATAGATATGTTATGTATAGAAAGTTTTTCAGGTGAGAGACATTAATATTATTGTCTTTAATTTAATTTTATATTGTTCCATTCTAATGTGTATTTTCAATATAACTTGTCAAGGCCATTGTCAACAGAAAAATGTGTTTTTTTTTATTTCTTTTTTATGTATTTTTTTAAAATTTAAGCACTTAATTGATGGGTTAAATTGTCAAAAAAAATTTAACTGACGAGTATACTTGATAGTTATACTTATTAAGAAATACATAATTTTTTATTAATTCCACTTATCAGAAAAGTCTTTTCGCTAATTTTAAAATTCAATTTCTTGACATTTCCAACTGTCAAGGAATTAATTAAATGATATTATTTTAGATGATATTAATTTTTTGACAGTTGAAACTATCACTTAAGTATAGAGTGATAGCAGAAACCATCAAAAATATCTAATTAATCTGAAGTTTCGAACCATCACTTATGAAGGTTATTTCACTAGTGTTACTACTATTCCTGGATTCCATCACCAGAAGGGAAGAAAATGCATGGACCGACCCCAGTAGCGCTCACCCTGCCATGCCGACCCTATCCACCCACCACCCCCAATGCTAGTGTCTAGAACTTGGTTCCAAGGGAAGTTTTTTAGTGTATAGAAACATCTCGAGCAAAGGAGGGTGTCAAAACGAAAAAGATGGTAGGGAAAATTGAAGAATGTAGCATCTAGTTTAACCTTCCTAAATCAGCTATCAGTAACAAATAAACTCAAGTTAGACAATGTCTCATTGTCACAGTAGTTGGGAGAACTCTAAACTCGTCACAGGGTCCTAGGTTCGAATCCTAGGACATGCATAAAAATTCTCCTCTAACTATCTCAACCGTTAACTAAAAAAAAAAAAAACTCAAGTTTCCTCAAAATCTTGTAGGTTACAATAAGCGCTTCAAGAAGTAGATCCAAACAAATTTCCTTTCGAAGAAATTGACAAATATTTATTAGACTATCTTACATTTAAGTTTTAACATTATTTGCCCCATTTTGCTCAGCCACTCCTTGTTTCCGGAGCTCTCAAAAGCCGACCAAGACATGAGATGAAACAAACTGATTTCAAACGGCCTATCTACTTCTAGGCCTATTATTGGGCCTGCTTGAATCCGCTTTCATCTTGGGGCACGAACCAATCCAATCGAAGATCTATACGGTTTGAAAAAAACACACACATTTTTACAGTAGCCGATGTGTTTGAAGCATTAAACCTTTTTCCTTCGTACTAAATCCAACCATCCATTAGTCACAGAGTTGAGACCCACCGGAAGTGGATCTCTCCAAGGCCGTGCAACAGTTTCTTAGGCCGTGAACGTTAGGTAACAAAACAAATTATCTGGTCCGGTCCGTGCGGTCGGGCCGTGCCAGATCGGACCTTGGGTAACACATATACCCCCGGCCCATATAGCCCATCAAAAAGAGAGCATCCAAGTTCTTTCTTACACGAAAAACTTGCCCCTTTTATAAGCAAATTGCCGTGGAAGTTTTCGGCACAAAAGTAGGGGCCAGCGGCCATTCTTTGCTTTACTTACCAATTTCACAGGTATCGATGCATGTCTTACGTACTTGTTTCTATCGTTAGCTTGACTCTAGGAACATGCCAAGGTTTTGTAAAAATATCCCATTAATCCCGCATGCTAAGGATTCTTGTGTATCTTTTATGATGCGTTTAATTAAAGATTTTAGGTGTCTAAAATTAGCAAGAATCATAAAATCCGAGAGAATTCAGAATCCTGATTTTTATTGTATTACGGGACATCTATAAAAAACTTGTTTAATTGATTAATGAGAAATCTAGATTTTGAATTTATTTATTTTAATAGAAAGTATATAATAATGATTTTGTAACAAGCTTATATTTATTGTAATGTAAACAAAAGATCAATTTAAAAATTCATATTTAATTATTTAATTAGTTAAAAATACATAAGGATATAAATTAACTACTTTATAGGATTCTACGGACAATCTGTCATGTCAGACTACTTGATACGATTATAGCTCGTTTAAGAATTAACTTGGAAAACGCCAGAACGTTATCTACTGGCTTGCCCGAAACTCTTGTTCGTCCACACATGGGAGCAAAAGCAGTAGGGTTACATTAATTAAAAAACCAATAAGATTGTGATTAATTTTGTCATGTCCTACTCCCCACGTTACCAAGCCAACAATTCAGATAATTAAACGCAGGGCGTACCCCCCTTTACAACTGTCGTGGTCCCTACATGGCCCTCTCCTATCGTCACCTTGGAAAGCTACCAATTATTGACCTCTCGAGATTAATATTAAAAAAAAAAAATTTAATATCAACCTTTTAAAAATTATAATTGTATTTATATACATATAATCATACATAATTTATCTGAACCTTGGTGTTGAGACACACAGTATCGTTTCTGATGAATTGTGTACGATTATGTATACAAAAAATCTTTCCTTAAAAATCTTTTTTGAATTCTGTATACAAAAAATCTTTCCTTAAAAATAACCTCCATCAAAGGATTATCATGCATGAATTAAACGTTTCAATTGAGAAGAAAAAATACAAAAACAAAAAAAAAAATTGCTACTCAAGACTGTTGAGTAGTACGTTTTTTTTTTTTTTTGTTAAAAAAAGTTTTTTATACATGAATTCTTACGTAAATTAATTCCAACAATTAGATGATGCACTGTGAAGAAAATATTATACAAAATGATACAGTAAGTCGCTATAATCATGGGTATTTATACCTTCGTATGTAAGAATTTATGAGCACAAACCGAGTTGTTCTTGGTTTGTTGCATTTTTTGCCAGCTCACACGTACTTCCCCGATAAAGCCTCCGATTTGTGAACACCAGCGCTGTGCCAGTCCGGCATCGTCTCGTCAACGAAAACAAATACAAGAAGTCTTCCTCCTCCTTCCAAACGCTACCGTTCACTCCAATCACAATTCCGTTACCAATTCCTTCTTCTTCTTCGCCATCATCTAGAATCCGCCGACATGGACCCGAACACCAAAGGAACCACCGCCGGAGAAACAATGCCGACGAATAGCCAGCCGGCACCGGACGTGGAGAACCCAACGCCGCCGACACCGGCGGTGACGTCGGTGTTGCAGAGATGGAGAAGAGATGATCTGATGGAGAAGGGCACGTTGGTCCTGAGATCTCTGGGTTGCCTCTTCTCGGCGCTCTCGTTCATCATCATGGCGTCCAATCAGCACGGCGACTGGATGGAGTTCGAAAAATACCAAGAATTCAAGTAATCAAACAAAGCAAGAAACGGAGAGGAATGAGTTCAAGTATTGGGATTTTTGATGTTGTGGTGTTTGTTTATGATGTGTGTGCGTTTGGGATCTGTAGGTATGTGGTGGCGATAGCTGTTCTTGGATTTCTGTATTCGTTGCTTCAAGTTGTCCGGCAGGGTGTCCAGCTAAAGGGTGGCGCGAAGGATCTCTGGTCGAAGCGGACCTCGGCCGTTGTGGATTTCGTCGGAGATCAGGTCAGCTTTTTATTTCGGATCAAACCAATTGGAAATCATCCAGGAGTTCAATGTTAATTAGAAATTAAAGGAATTGTATTATTATCTGATGCGACTCAGTACTATATGACACAGTAAAACTGGTCACGGTAAGAGAAATAAATCAAAAAAATATCATCTTCAAGATCGAATCAAAAGCTTTAGGACCGTCGTTTCCCGTTTTTTTTTTTTCTTTCTTCCGAGAGAAAGGACTGTAGTTTTTGGTAAAAAATAATTTTTTTTAGAATAGTTAGCTTCCCAAAAGGTAAAAACAAAAAGAAAAAGAAAACACTTGACACCTGTTTGGATCTAGAATAATAGGAATTATTATTCCGTTTTGTTGTGTAAAAATTAAAATAAATTTGGTATAGTAATTTCTATTCTAATTTACTTATTCTAGAATAACTATTAAGGAATGAAATAAAATTATTCCATTAAATTATTGTGATACATGTATGTATACGATATGTTTATTTTTGTTTAAAAAATAATACATATATAATATGATGTATACATAATTTAAATTATATATATTTCTTAATAATCTATTTGATTATTATTAATCTACATATTTTCTACTCGTTTCCATACTTTTATTTATAATTATTATACTATTCATCCAAAATATCTCCTTACATATATTTATTCGCATTTAAAAGAAAATCACTTTCCAAAATGAATAACAACACTATAAGAATACTAATACCACTTTCTTTTTATTCTTACTTTCTTATTTTAGACTTGTAGAATATACTTTAGATAAATCTGTATTCTACAGCCTCATATTATACAAAACTGAAAGTATTTAGGAGATAAATAGTAAAATAAAATGCACATAATCGAAGGCAATCTAGTATAGAAACGTTGGGTTTGATTGCTTCGAGTTGATCTTAAAACTAATTACCGAAACATTACAATCTTGCAGGTGATATCATACCTTCTGTTGTCAGCCCTATCATCAGCCATTCCGATGACCAATCGAATGAGACTGGGGGCAGATAACGTCTTCACGGACTCATTAGCTGCATCCATTAGCATGGCCTTCTTTGCTTTCTTCGCTCTGGGGTTCTCATCATTGGTATCAGGATACAAGCTCTCTAAGCAAAGTTACCTCTAATCAGCCTTTTATTGTAACCCTACTGTAAATTTTTCCCATGTCTGCATATTTGTATTACTTCATAATCATTATTCCAGGTCTTGCAGTCTCTTGTATGTCCTAAAAAAAATAATGGGATAAAGGAAAGGTTCTTCTAGACACGACATCATTAAACATTGTGATATTGAAAGTTTTGACCATCAGTACATTACTAGCTAAAAATTTGAAGCTTTCTAGTTTTCCCAATGAGTCTTACGTTTCGTACAATGAGTTTTGATTTATTAATCAGACTTTATATTCTGGACTATCCTGCTTTTTTACTTCCTCAAAAGAAATTATAAATCTTCTAATCGTAACCAAAATCATTATTGTCAATTAGCAACTCACTGATTTTTTCACACGAAGTTCACATGAATAACACATCCCTATCGTACTTATATTTTTACCTCTTGTTAAAGTTGGTGGGAATTTGGAAGAGCTACACGAAGTTTGAATTCCTTTCAGAATGGACGAATTACGTCAAAAAGAATAAATCACATATTTTTATCTTAAGATGGTAGAATTGGTGCGACTTAGGAGTTTCTTTCCTATTACTCACTTCAAAACAATTCTGAAGGCAACAAATAACTTGGTATCATTAGTTGGGTCTCTTTAACTCCTTCACTTTGGACTTCTACTCGATTTGAAACCCTAGCGAGCGAAACAAGACCTTAATCCAACAACTAAAGTCTGAAGGGTAATGATGATGGATTTATGCAACAACCATCGTGGTTGAATGTTATCATGAATGTGGGTCATCGTGTTTCCGTGAAGATGCAATTCAATATGGATTCTTATGGGACCTGGAGTCATGTTCCTTCCGCAAAAAAGGTGACCTTGAATCCTTCAAAAAAAAAAAAAAAGAGTAGAAAATTTCGTTTTAGCATGGCAAAGGATTAGGAATGTTCATGAGAAACAAAGGGTTTCACCATTTAAGGTAACTAGTTAAAATTTAAATCGAAGTTTAAGATAGTAATGTATTGTAATCTTCTATATGACAGATGAATTTTATTGTAGTTAAATTTTATTGTATGATCAGTATAAGTCATTGGATGAACATCGTGTCGCTATTTGACATGAAATTTATCAAAAAGACTCCATAATAACCGTCACCTTCCTTCTTCTTGCAAAATTGCATCATATATTTATTAAACCTAAGGAATGCACCAAAATTAATAATAAATCATGTAAAACTAAAATAACAATTTGATCACTACTAACACTATACTAAGTTGTAATTAACATAATAGTACCAAAAATTTCAATCTTTACATTAACGTATTAAAATTAGTTAATAGGGAATAGAAGTTAAACCCATGACATTAGAAATCTTAATCGACCTTAATCTACTATAATCAAGAAAAATTGAACCAAAAGAAAAACATACTTATCAGAATGAATCAAAGTCAACTAAATTTACGAAGTAAAGATGCTACATAAAATAGACAACAAAAAAGAAAATTCTTGAATTAATATAAACCCCTAAGTTAAGTATGATAACAATAATAATCATATTAAGTTTTACATAAAATACTAAGTCAAATTTGTATCAATACAATTCTAATCTAGGGTTTTAACTATAGCCTCTGAAGTTCTAGTTGCTTGCATGATAATAGTAATAAGTAAATACTTTCTACTAAATAACATAAAATAAATTTTAAAATATTAAAAATTCTAATTTAATACCTTAGCATCAAGCTAAAAATATCAGTAGAGATCACATTTAGAAAGAGGAGGTGAGTAAAGGTGTTTAAGAGTAAGTTACTAATTTTAGCACTTAAGATTTGATTTTAACAAAGTCTTATTATTGGTTATCAATAGAACTGGACAGAAAGGTTACACAGTGGGAATACAAAAGTAGAGAATTTAACAAGTATATATTGGAAATAAATCCTAAAAAAAATAATTCAAGATAAAACTTGTTTATGCCGATTAATTACTCAATGGGTGGGACCCGTGACGTCTCCATTTTAGCGTGCAGAGATAAGACCAACTAATATCTTATCCCCGCACCAGTCGTCACCTGGTCCCCTTCCAATCCCCTGCTCGAGATCACCAAAGCACACAGGCTTCCCAAAACCCACAGATTCGAGACCCAACTCTATCATGTCAGGCATCCCGTCTCGACGCCGTCCACCGCAACCAGCTGGGACCAATCCAACGGCTCTCGTTGCCCTCCAATGGATAACATCGCCATGCCAGAGCAGCCGGTGCGCTTTCCATTTCGATAGATATTTTCTCCTCCACCGATGTTGACTTGGGTACCCCTTCCATCTCCCACGCTACGTACACCGGTCACAACAGGTTCCTGTACGGTGTTTTTGCCAGCAATCGAGGGCATTTGTGGTTCTTCCTCGTTTATATAGATTGCAGTAGAGGTGAAAGAAAATGAAGAAGAAGAAGTATGGTAGTGGTAGCAGTAATGGTGATGGCAACTGCGGGATTGAACCCGAACGCTCCGATGTACGTTCCCTGGGCTTACCGGGCGGTGGAGGACTTCTCGGAGAAGTGGTGGGAGCTGGTGAAGACGTGCCCATGGTTCCGTGACTACTGGCTCCAGGAGTGCTACTTTCAAGAGGAGGAAGAGGAGGAGGAGGAACTGGACCTGGTCTTCCCGGACTCGGATGACTTCTTCTACCAAGCACAGAGTAAGTAGTCAGTGGTAGTAGTAAACATGGTTGTTTGGTTCCTTTCTGTTCATGGTAGTGCTCTGATTCTGAAGTTGGTGGGTTTTTTTTTTTTTTTATCGCAGAGGAAGAGAAGGAAGGGAATGGAAGAGGAAGAGGAACAGGAAGGGACATGGTGAAATGGGGGTCTGGGAAGTGGCGTGGGCTGAGGGGGATGGAGGGGTACCCCAAGTACGTCGCGAAGGCGCCCAAGATCGTCAACGTGAAGAGGGTCAGTCCCAGGTTGATCCAGCAGCCACGCTAGATTTGTTGGTTGGAGGGGATCTAATCTTCATCTGGATTTACCTGGATCTGGTCAGGAGTTCGATTATTTTCGTTACTAGGATCATTCCAACTTCCAGCTGTTGCTGTTGTTATTTAGATCCAGTTGGGTTTTAGACTGTAGAGTGTTGATGTGCATAGAGAATGTCTGCAACAAACCAATAAAAAAAAATGGAGGTCTTTTGTTTATGAATCTGACTTTGTTTTTCGTTAATCAAAGTGGCCGTGTATATGGTTTAGTTTGGTTTTTGTAAACCAATCAAAACGAAGAACACATCATTGACAGATTTATCAGGAATATTAGAACAAAAAGATGCGAAAAAATGTGCGCCGCTGCGGTCGAAGGGTCCAGTCGCTCCTCCGATTCTGTTCTCCTCCAGCAAGCCATCCGTTTTGATAGCCTTCTCGAAGAAGACATCTCTGACGTTCCGTCTCTCCCGTTTAAATCTCGTCGATCTCGAAAACATTTCAGATCGTCTTCACGGAGATGGTGCATCCATCGTCGGAGGTGGTGGCTGCGGGGAGCTTGGCTCCACGATGATGCAACCCAAACGCTCAGGGAGGTTCGACATGCATGATGAAGTCGAAGAGAGGAGAGAAGAGAATACTTGGTGGTTGTCCCACGAGCTCCGACGATCTCCGGAGGCAAACGACGTTACTCCGTCGAGCTCTGGGTCACAGTCTGGTGGCGGCTTTTGGAGAAAAAAGGAGAGGAGGCTCTGACTTAGGGATTGGAGGTCTGAATTCTTTGGTTGCTAGGCTTTTGCTCTGGAAAGACTTGGCGAAAAAAGTTCTTTCGTTTTTGTTGACGGCGAGCTTTATACTCCGGCGAGACTCTCTAGGGTCGTCGATCCTCCTCTCCTCAACCTATTAGCACCGTTGGATCGGACGTGAGCTGTAGGTGGTTGGTCAAGTATCTCGGAGGCAAAGATCTGTCTCGGATTTCTCGGAATTGGTCGTCAGAGTTCTCACCGGAAAATCAGGAGTTAGTCGTAATTATTTTTAAACTTTTCTATGGTTTTATGTTTTAAGAATGTATTGGACTAAATTGGGTTGATTTTGGGCTTACGAATTGAGCTTTTTATTTAGATTTTTGTTTTGATTTTCTTTTTGGAATTTGTTGGACTTTTTAAGGTTTTAATTTTTGGATTTTAAGTGGGTTTCATGGGTTTAATTTAATTTCTTAATTTTGTGATTTAAGTTTTAATTGGTTTATATTAGATTTTTTATGAATTTTTAAGGATTTTTAGAGTTTTGGTTTTAAGCTTGTAATAAGGGTTTTGAATTTTATTTTAGACTTTTTGTTTATGCTTTGATGATTTTAATTAAGTTTGTGATTAAGGTTTGATGAGTTGATTTTAATTAATTATTTTGGGAATTCTTAGGGATTTTAGGATTTTAATTTTAAGTTTTTAATCAGAATTTTGTGAGTTAAATGTGATTATTAATTTTGGATTTTAGGATTTTATTTAATTGATTTGAAATTATGGTTTTAAGTTTTAA
>JAMKQA010063610.1:0-10235 GCA_024699735.1 Posidonia australis | reverse complement strand
CCAAATGAATTTATCATCACTATTACCCAAAGCTAAAGTTTGCAAAATATTAACAAAATTTTCCAACTGATCCTGAAGCAAACTAGAGTTAATAGTATGGCATTGGGATGATAAAAACAATTTGTTGAAGTCTTTGTGGAAATAGTCCACAGTTTGTTTTAAAGTAGTTTTTTAAATCTAGCTGCACTATATAGATCAGGCATAGAGATATATAATGGACAGTCATTGCGCCATTTATGATTCCAGAACATAGTATTACTTCCATTGCCAAGCACAACAAAAGTGAAGCAATTGAAGAAAGCAAATCCCTACTTTAAATAGCTCCACAGTGGAGAACATGCAGTAGAAGAATTTAATAGTGCTCCAAGGCTCCTATATAAATACCTAGACTTGACCAATACCTTCCAACCAGGATTGAATTCATTGGAGAAATATTGTCATATTAACTTGATCTTAAGGGCTGCACTAAAGTTTTTGAGATTGAGAATTCCCCAGCCATTTTGTTTTTTTGATCTACATATGTAAGACCATTTAATAAGATGCCTCCCTTTCTGACTATTAGATAAGGAATTCTATAGAAATTTGCTTCTTAAAGTATCTAATTTTTTCTCTATTTTTGAAGGCATATGAAGTACAGACAAATAGTATGTTGGAATGGCTGACAACACAGCACTTACCAAAGTGAGTCTTCCCCCTAATGATAAGTGTCTAGCCTTCTATGAAAAAAGCTTCTTCGAAACTTTCTCAATCACAGGAGCTCAATTAGAAGCATTTGCTTTTTTAAAATGCAGAGACAGTCCAAGATATGTGATTGGTAAATCTAACTTCTCTTATCCCAAAATTTGACAAGAAGATAAAAACTCTGTCTGAGTTACCTCCACTCTAGTTAATGATGATTTAAAGAAATTTATCTTGAGACCAGAGCTAGTATGAAAACAACATAAAATTCTTTTAACATTGATCAAATTCTCCTTATTATCAGTCAAAAATAATAAAGTATCATCAGCATATTGTAAATTAACCACTGAAGGGCCATCATTAGGAAATGTGATCCCAGGAATGAGGTTATTTCTCTTGGCTACCTTCAACATTGCATTCAGAACATTAGAGACAATGATGAACAGAAGTGGGGACAGGGGATCTCCCTGCCTTAACCCATTAACAACCCCAAAATAACCTTTAGGTGATCCATTGATTAATACTGAAAATTTTGCAGATTGTATACACATACTAATCCAAGAGATCCACCTATCTCCAAAACCGAGGCCAGATAGTGAATCAAGGAGGAAACACCAGTTAACATTATCAAAAACTTTTTCAAAATCTATTTTCAACAAATAACCTTTGATATTAGTAGACTTCGAAGTCTATTTTCAAAGTCTATTTGAACTTAATTGTATAATTAGTGTAATTGTAATTAATAACAAAATAATATAAAAATAAAAAATATAACTACGTTTGAAAAATAACAACTTAAGAATTGTTACATACCAAACGCACTTATAATCCTACTTCTGCATTACTCTAACTAGGAAATCCAACTACTGTGAGTTTTGACTCAACTAAGTTCAGAACACAGCACACCCAAGTTGTAGAACCAGAAGCCCACTTGCAGGTTGAAATAGCTTTGACCCTCAAAAGAGAGGAACCGACTCATTTCCCCATCAGCTAAAAGCAAAGAGCGGAAGAAGAAGAATTAAGCAATGTGCAATAAACATAGGATACCTCTTGTAAATTTTTTAAAAAGAAGAAAAGCATACCATGACACTACTTTTTAACCTTTTCTCTTTCTATGTACCCGCGTTTCGCTTCAATCCCCCTCAACCACCCTGCCCCAGCCCCCAGCCTTTGATTGTGTGCTCATTTGTTACCAATTGTAGTAATGTGTATGTACACATTGTTACTGCTACTAATAGCAAAGTTTGTCATTGTACTGCTACCATACCATGCTTCTACCCTACTTCGTCCTATTATTCTATCATTAATTATTGTCGTTGGCACAAATATGTTTACCATTGCTTCACTGAAGATCATCGTCCTTTACCGTTCATGTGCCTCCATCTCTCCTCCATATCCAACATACGAATCTCCGTGCATGCCCTCTCTGTGAGAGTCCCATGTATTCTGCAAAACTTCCGGCCAAGGCCACCGCTCAAATGCCAACCCACGAGCGCCCCTTCGTCCACTCCGTCCCTTCAAAATCTGTGGGCCCCATTCCCACGGGAAGTTGAACCCCACACCCCTGTGGCTGGCTATTGGCATGCCTCCGCCCTCTTCCTCCTCCATCACCACCTTGGGTGTGCATTCGGAACCTGTGCACTCACTGCATGCTTCTCGTGTGCTCTTTCAAAAATTTAAAAAAAACAACTACTTGGTGATCTAGCTATTCTTCATCGAGTCCGTTTCGATGAACAACGAACGAACGACTCGATGGAAAACAAAAGGCGACAAAGTTCTTTACAGCCTTTTTGATGTTCACAAGAGAAACGAAACAATACAGATGATCCAGAAACGTAGGAAACAACCAACATGACTCAATCGGTGGTTATTGTGATGACCAAAGAAAATATTCAAGTTAAAGAAAAACTAAGTACTCGTTGTTTTGATGACTTCCTTTCCTCCTTTTATCCTTGGATGGAAGAATGACGTGAACGAACACAAAGCACCTCGCGAAAACTGCTGTCATCTCATTCTCCGCTTCTTCTTCTTTTTCACTTTTGCATCATCATCCACCATCAAGCGGTGAGATCAAGGGCTAGATCCACCTTACGCGTGTCCGAGTCGCAGCACTCGACCGGCTTGTCGCACCGCGGCTTGGCCATGGACGGACTCGCGCCGCTGCTGGTGCGCGAGTGGGAGATAGGCCGCTCGAGCCCAAGCGTGAGCTCCAACTCGACCGCCCCGTCGAAGCACTTCTCCTTCTCCGCCGTCACCATCGACGCGTCCGCCGTCTCCTCCGAAAAAACACTGCTCCCGCCGTTATCCCTGCTGTCCCCCGTGCGCCCTCCCTCCGCCGCCTCCTCATGGCTCGCCGCAGACGATTCGTGGCTCACTTCCCGTTGGCAGTCCGCCGGGTAGCATCGTCTCCGCCACAGGAACTGGGCGGCCTCGTCCACGCTGTTATCGGCGTCCGTTGGCGATGCCACCGACGACCCACCGCCCACATGACCCTGCACTGTCGGTCTCTGGCCGTTGCCGCTTGTTGCACTGGACCGTTTGAAGCGTGTTCTGGTGGCCTTGGCGACCTTGTGGAGCTCCGACGACCCTCCAGTGGCAGCAGCGGTTTCGTCCTTGGAGACGTGTCTGATGTCGTAGGCCTTGAGAGGAGGCGGTGATGTGTTGGCCGCCGTCTCCGATGGGATCTGCATGATGGGTGCCCCTTTCAGTACAGCCTCGACGGCGGCCTGGCACATCTGCCAGCTTCCCGACCAGAGCAAACCCACCGACCCATAGATCGGGTTTACTATCCTCCCGCATGATTCGTACAGAAGCGACCGGAATATCGCTGTAACCCAAGAGCAGAGACGTCTCGTCAGCCATTTATACATTATAACGATGAAAGAAGAAGAAGAAGAAGAGTGAAGTTAGTACAAACCAGGACGGAGATGTTCGGGGCCTGCGTTGATGAGATTCATTAGGCCGGCACGACCGTAAAACTTGGCGAGAAAGACGGTGGCATTCGCCTGCGACTCCGGATTCTTGATCCATTGCAGGCAGGGTCGGATGCTGCAGTTGTCGCTGCATCCTTTGCGGAGAACACGGCAACCGTTGCAGCTCATCCTCATGGTGGCGATGAAGGTGGTTGGTTAATCACTCTCCAAAAAAAAAGGCGCTCAACTGAGACAAGGCGATGAGGCGGTGAGGGGTGGTGGGTGCAGAAATGTTGGGAGAAGAAAGGAAAGGGTTGTATATAAGCAATAAGTAAATGGTGGTAGCCAGCGGTTTACAAGACGGTGGGAAAGCGGATTCGCGTATAATTAAAACATCAAGAATTCGAAAACCGAAAGTGAGAGGTAGTCCGCTCCCCAGAGACTCGGAATCCGACGACGTCCCGTTACCCGTCCGATCGAACGCCAACCGTGGTGATCGAATCAGTCGATGTAAATAGCGACAAACAAGGGAGGGTAATTTACGAATAACATATGGTCGAAAGAGGGTATTGTGAGATAAAAATGGACTGAAGGCAGGGCCCGAACCCGGTTCGTGAAGGCTGCGCGTGGCGTCCACGTTTCAAGTGGGAGGGGGACAGGAGCGGTTTCGCCACATATCCTGGAACAAGAGGTTTTCATGGGGGAGAGGGAAAAAAAAATAAAAAAGGAAGAAAAAGAAAAAACAGTTTCCGTATGCATTCCCCAGACAGCCGCACATGTCCCCACTCCCCGTTTTGTGGAACTCGTACTTCCCAAAACTGGAAAATACCGCCGTTTCCCACCCTCTCCAGTTGCCTGGTTCCGGTTTTGTCCTCAGACTGTGGGCGCTATATTACTACTGCAGCTGTACTACTACTCCTCACAGCCGGTGGTTTTGCATCCGTTTCTTCTTCTTTATTTATTTGTCGATTTCCTTCATACTCCGGCAGATAGATAGATGTGAAGGAAGGAAAGAATGAAGCAAAGCCAATGAATTATGATTATCATTTTCGAAAAAAAGAATTTTTCTTCTTTATATAAATAAAACAATAGATATGCTTCCAACTTTCGCACTTCAGACACCTCCAAATCGCGTGATTGTACCGTGACGAAGATTAGTATCGTATGGGTCCAAATATTATTAATTTTTGTGTTCCTCCAAAGTGGATGAATGATCGACATGGAGCTCACCATGGGATGAAATTGGACAAACAGAATTAACCTTGGATTCTCTATTTACCGAGTCTCCACCTGGGGATTTCCTGACATAAATACCAGAAAATACATTATTTTATATATATATATATATATTGACACACACTTTATCGTTATTATGATCGTCACCAAGGCAATACCGTGTTCGTGGCTGTTGACTGGACAGTCCCTAACACACCTTCCCAAATCAGAATCTAGTACATGGTCTCGCAAGGGCAAAATGGGAATTAAAATGTAGACATAAGATATTTGTGTAGATAACATGGAAAAGAAAAGCACTGGATGGATTTCAAAACAACAGCACCGACCGACTTTTTCTCCAATAGTTAAGGCGAACTAGGATGCAAGTGGAGGCAAGTGCATATTTTTGCATGTTGTGATGTGTATATCCGTGGTTCATCCGTCGACGCTTGCGGTTTGTTGTTTGCCTTCCTTTTGGACCAGTTCATCCATTCAAGTCCGCTCATGGTTTTCCTTTGTTGCCCCCCCCTACCCATTTCTGCAGCCGTCATCATCCTTCCATGATGTGACTAATGATGGTTTTTTTTATTTATAATGATTCATTGTGAAATTATCCAACACTTATAGTGAACATAACAAAGTATAAAGTCATCTGTAATCACTTATACACGGATGATGAGTGTAACAAATTATTATATTATTATATTATTTCTTTATTAAATTCGTATCTCATAAACTAATAAGGATGATGAGTGTTTATTATGATTGTAATATAGGTTAAAAATCATTTAAAAAAAATAAAATATAAAATCAACATTGCAACAGTGATTAAGATTTTATTAGTACTATTTTACAGTAACATAGTGTTCCGATGAATTACTGAGGTTTAGAACATTTTGCTGTTGAAAAAAACTCTGACCGTACCACTTGGCAACTCTCTTCACCCGTCAGGAGGTTCCGTATCTGTTCATCCAATGAAGCAACCAGCAAATAGTGTTAAGGAGTAAATACTCAAAACTACAGGTTTGGTGTTGTTATTTTCTTGTTTGGTTTTCTTTTTTAACTTTCTTGAATTCTGAAATTATATTGTGATTAAACTGATTGAATTGTCTTTATGATGTTTAAAGAAAAAAATCGTGATTTGTTTCTATTCTGACTCATTTGGTCATTCAGTGTCGATAGCTACACATGGTAACATTCATGTTTACTTCTCGATGGAAACACGGAGTTGACTCCGTAGAATGAATGAAGAAAAAAAAGAAAACAATTTTCGACCACCAGGTACGATCAACTTTAAAGGTAAATATCTCAACAAGTGAATTAGTTGAATTGTTAATCGAAGGAGTCATTCTTAATTAGCGTGAGAGTTGCGTCTCCTAGAGCCCTATAATGTGAACCAAACATCGGACGAACTGCAGAATGAAAAAAACAAACATGGACATGTGCACGCACACAAGTATAAATATACAAATAAATCAGCACTTATTGATCTAAGTGTATGACGCAATCCAATCATCCGGTATCACCATTGGCGGCATCAACCTTGATGTTTCTTCCGGTGCATCTTATCTTTGCTAAGAAAATCCCAAAGTAAACGCAATAGATTATTTTGGAAGACTTTATCTTCTACTGGAAACTGATGAGTGAACACTCCCAAGCACATCACTAAGGCATCTCATGCTGATTACATAAATTACACATGGGAAATTCTATGGAATTTATAGTATTATTTTGTGAAATTATAACTACTTATAAATATCTACAGATATTATATTTAAATTAACGATTAAGATTAAAAATTTCGAATACCCGTCGAAATCTCGAGGCCTGTCAGTAAAAGAATTATGCCTTCTCACTTTTATCTCCTATCACTATTTTTATTATCGTACATTCTCTACAATCTCGACTTGCCAGAATTCCTAGTAGTGGCGGTGGTAGCCACCCGTGTGTGGGGTCGACATGGCTGGCCTCCACAACCTATTCCATACAAGTTGGAGGAGAAAGATATAGTCGATAGATCTGTTTCGATTCGTTTAAACGCCAAGAGTCGTCCCATCCACCAGAAGGACGTATGATGCCCACATGGTCGCCTATAGGCTTGCAACATGCATGTGCGTGTCCTTTTTCTGCCCCTTTCTTTTTCTTTGTATTGCTCCCACTTGCATCTACCCTAATACCTCCACATACGTATCTCGCCCTGATGACCTTTTCTTCCTCTTTTTAAACTTTTGATTTTTCAAGAAGAAGCCAAGATGTGACGTTTGGGAACGTTAATGTATGACTTGCTGCTCCGGCTCTAATACGATTAAATTATACGATATGTATATTATATTCTATAGTTTAGAAATATATTAGAAGTGGTTGGGTCTAATTAATAGCAAATCTGTACCGCGAAGATTTGAGCTTTGTACAACATGAACATGCATGGCAATTGTGGGTGTTTGATGGTTTTCCATTTTATTAGCATAGATAACAAGGGAATTCCTAAAATCCAACCAGGAAGTTATTCAGAGATTTGACAACACTAACCATGGAAGAATATTTCCGCAGTGTTATATGTAAAACTTCCTCCCTATCTCTCGTATTTACTCTGGCATGCATTAATTATTTATCAAGTATTGGCTATGGCCTGGTATATCCAGGTATGAAAAACATATTTATCACATATTGCTATAGATTAAATCCTCTCTGTCTGGTGTGGGGGTTTCCCAGGAAGAATTATTATCTTCTTGTGATAGTATGAGATGTGTCAAGGCTGACCTCCCCATCACCTACTTAGGCCTGCCTTTGCATTATAAAAAAGCAAATTATAATAGTTGGACTCCTGTGATTGAGAAAGTTACCAACAAACTTTCATCTTGGAAGGCCACGCAGTTATCTTTAGGGGCAAGGTTAGTTTTGGTCAATGCGGTTTTATCAGCAATACCTACATACTTTATGTCTGTGCTCTACATGCCCATGAAGATAGAGAAAAAAACTAGATAGTTTAATAAGCAATTTTTTATGGAATTCCAATTCTTCTACAAAAAAAGGAATACACCTTATCAGATAGTCCAATATCTGTAGGAGTAAAAAAGAAAATAGTTGGAGGATCAAAAAATCTGAGGAGCTTTTGTGCAGCTCTTAAAAGTAAATTAAGTTGGCAATTTTGTTCAAGTAATAGCAACCCAGTTTGGAAATCTCTCATTCAGGCTAAATATTTACACAAGGGTCCTGGGGCTATTTTAAATACCCTCTCATCCACCTGCTCTCCCTTATGGAGGCATATCAAAAAAGGATTCAACTTTCTTACTTGTTTCTCTAATGTCACAGTGGGTAATGGTTCCAATACTATTTTTTGGAGACATACATGGCACAATGACACTCCTCTGTGTTTATTGTTCCCTGAACTGTATAGTATTGCTAGATTTAAAAAGGCTTCAATCAAAAGAACTTTGCAGTTGTTTAATATGGATTTCAACAGATTGTTTCATTCATTCCACTGGGATGCCTGCAATTCCAACTTGCTTCAATTACAGTTGGAAGGTTTTGTTAGTATTCTGCAGTCTTTATCTTTGAATTCTAGTGAGGATGAATTTTACTGGACTCCCTCAAATACTAATACCTTCACAGTGAAAGCTGCATATAACCTTATAAATGATGGAGGCCTGCGCAATGTTTTTTTCAAAAGTATTTGGAGAAGTTACTCACCTCTACAGGTTAAGCTATTTGCATGGTTAGCCATTCAAAATAGGAACTTAACAAAAGAAAACTTACTAAAACGAGCTTGGACTGGGTCCCCACTATGTATTTTTTGTTCTATTAGCATTGAAAGTAATACGCATTTGTTTCTTCATTTTTCTTTTGCTAGGGAGATTTGGAGGTTCTTCTTGAACTCCCAGCTTCACCCTGGATTTTTATATGTTGGTGACTTATTCCTCTCGACTCCTGATCTTAAGCACTACTTGTCTTTCCCTGGTTGGATTTTGCTTCTCCAGATCATCCTCTGGTTGATTTGGAGAGAGAGAAATTGTAGGATTTTTCGCAATATTAATAAATCTGGTTTTGAGATTATTACTGATATTTTGTGTTTGATGAAATTTTGGGTGGTAAATCTTGTACCAGGTTTCGAGAAAGAAGAAATGTTGCAGTTTGTCACTGCAATGACACCACATTCTGAGGCACCTCTTGCTGCACCACCTTCTATCCCCTTCTCTCATGCACCATCTGGAGAGGCAGCTCAGGATGCCATGAACGAATGATTGAAAGAAGTTGGCCCATTATAGACATATACAAAAATAGATTTTTTTTGATGCAATACTGATTTGTCCCATTTTTGATAAGTTTTCTGGACAATATGGTGTTTTATATGGAACAAAATGGTTTTTTTATGGGCTATATAGCCGATGGGTTTGTAATATTACTGAACTTTATATTTTTTATCTGGCATTGATACCGAAGAAATAATATCTATCTCAACCGTTAACAAAAAAAAAATATTGCTATAGATTTTGTATTTAATTGTGTAGATGAATCACTTCACAATTACGAGTTAAAATCCCCCCAAACAACAATTCTAAGATATTGATCTCCTTCTCTTTTTGTGGGCTTCAAGACTTTTTCAGTCTTCTCGACTGAGGCTCAATTCGATTGGAATGGTTCAATCAGAATAGTCATGTATGTCTTTTCTTTATTATAGACGAAGAAGCGTGAGTCTTTTTGACTCCAACACCTACGTGACAAGAAGAGGAAACGATGTATCCTCGAGCTCACATAGATTCTTCAACGGAAAGTGGATCCTTTTTTCTTATTTTCTCTCCTATTTCTTTTCATTCTAGGAGCTCATCAGATTCTTATTCTCCAACGATGGATGAAGGGCAATTCTTCCCTAGATGACCCCTTGATTTCAAGCTCTAAGAATATCTTGTCTTCTTCTGCTGTTATTCCTTGTCGTAAGAAAGGTGAGAACTTGGTTAACGAATTGATTCGTACACCTCCTTTCGGTCAGCTCGATCTTAGAACTTCTCGTTATGCTTGGTCTAACCAACTAGTCGGGTATTTGAGTATATTTCGGTGGGTAGCGTGTGTCGATCTTTAATAGTGGAGTTTGAGTCCTCAAATGTGTTAGATACATAGATCATCCTTAAAGATGAGGTGTGGATATGTTAATCCGAGATCCATGGCTCTAATGCTTCCCCTTCCACCTTGGTGGGAATGCCTACTGTGACCATGCCCGACCCGAGGGAGGGGTGGGGACGAGGACCACAGCCATGCCAGGATGGCGAAGGCGCAAGGATAGGATAAAAGAAAAAGAAAAGAAAAGGAAGGAGTCGCCACCTAGTCTTTTAAGGGAAAGACGAGGAAAACCACAAAAGGATGAATGCATGGGATGCAAATGGGAAGGCTGGATGTCTGCTAACCAGAGGATGGGTAAGGATTCCTATTACGCAC
>JAMKQA010063603.1:0-11886 GCA_024699735.1 Posidonia australis | reverse complement strand
TGCTTCTCCACCTCCAATTACACCAGCAACGTCACCTCCAAAGGAAGAAAAATCTTATGCTTCACCGCCTCCCGCTACACCAACATCACCACCTTCAAATGATGAAAATTGTCCTGGTTGCCCGCCTTCCTCAGTTGCACCAACAACACCACCTCCATCTCCAAATGAAGAACAATCTAATTCTTCTCCGCCTTCAGTTACACCAACATCACCACCTCCACCTCCAAATGAAGAACAATCTAATTCTTCTCCGCCTTCCGTTACACCAACATCACCACCTCCACCTCCAAATGAAGAACAATCTAATTCTTCTCCACCTTCTAATACACCAACATCACCACCTCCACCTCCAAAAGAACAATCTCATGCTTCTCCGCCTCCCATCACACCAACATCAACACGTACTCCACCTTCAAAGGAAGAACAATATTATACCTTATCTTCACCTCCAGTTACACCAATATCTTCATCACCTCCAAAGGAAGAACAATCCCAAGCTTCTCCGCCTCCAATCACACCAACATCGTCACCTCCAAAGGAAGAACAATCCCAAGCTTCTCCACCTCTAGTCACACCAACATCGTCATCTCCAAAGGAAGAACAATCCCAAGCTTCTCCTCCTCTAATCACACCCACATCACCACCTCCACCTCCAAAGGAAGAACAATCCGATGCTTCTCCACCTCCAATCACACCTACAACACCACCTTCATCTCCAAAGGAAGAAGAATCTCAAGCTTCCCCGCCTCCTGTCACACCAACATCAGCACCTACACCTCCAGAGGAAGAACAATCTCAAGCTTCTCCGCCTCCAAACACACCAACATCATCATCTCCACCTTCAGAAGAAGAACAACCTAATGCTTATTCACCTCCAAACACATCTCGACGTACATATAAACGATCACCACTGGATTTCGCCAAATCGTTGTTCTTACCACCGATCCCTGGCATCGTAGACACAAAGCTCAAGGGCGTGTGCGACCGCACCACGTACCCCGGCCTCTGCCAGTCCACCGTCAAGGAACTGTTCCCCTCCAATCGCTTCACTCTATTCAAGTCCAGGTTGGACCTCAAGTCCGTGCTCAAGATGCAGCTAAAGGCTGCGAAGAAGCAGACGGAGGTCGCATGCGCGGAGTTCGACAAACTTGCTAAGATCCCCAGTACAGTTCCAACGGTGATCGCCACATTGAAAAAGTGTAAGCAGAAGTATGTTGACTCCTTGGATGGGTACAAGGAGGCACTATCGGCGTTGGACGTGAAGGATAAGCCGACGGTGAATATCGATCTTTCTGCGGTGATGCAGGGGTACGAAGGGTGTGGGGGAGGAGATGCACCGGCGGATCCGGCACCGTTGAAGAGGGGGCCGTGGGTTAGTATTAATAAGGAGCTCAGGAAGCTCACAGATAATTGCTTCGACCTTGCGAAATTCTTGAAGTGATCCATCTTTTGAGAATTAAGAAGTGTCGCTTTCGTTCCCTCGTTGTTTCCATTCATCCTCTTGTTTTTTTGTTTGATTTATTCGTGCCAGAGTGCACAGTGTTTTGTAGAGAGATTGGAATCATGGAAGATTTCATCCTTTTGTTTTAAAATAAATTTGTATTTGTTATAGTCCTGTATAACACATGGAAAATATAGCCCTTTGAGGCTATGAGTCTGTATCCACAAAGAGGTGTTTTTATTGGAAGTCAAAGACCAAGAATTACACATTCAAATAATAGAAGATTTTACAGTGGCAGCGCTGAACTTAAAAGGACGTGCAAATACTCTTGGATGTGCAACAAACACACCTCTCGTATGAAAACAAAAATGGTTTTGTGTACACCAGGCCGTATATGTGCTAATGTGACATCTAGGTGGATTGTCCAACCCAAATTATAATGATAAGTAGTCCATGATACCAAATATTATGAACCGTTCATGATACGAGATCCATCAATTGTGTTGCCAAACATTAATACGAGCTCATGATTTCGTATCATTTTGATATAAGTTGGTACACATGTATAATATACAATTAAATGATTGTGATACTAAGTCGTATCAAAATGATGGCAAGTCATTATATACACAATCTCGCATCATTTGGTATCACATTCGTTAAATTATTATGATTCGACTGGTGGATCCAGGACACGAACCGTGTAGGGTTAAACTTTCCTTCCTAAACTTATAATCTCAGCTGTTGACATTATCCTCCTATATTTTCTCTTAACCATATACCATATATTATGGGTTTTCTTTTTCAAAAAAAGGTTTTGACCTCTAATAATCTCTCTTCCTCCACCACTAGATACGAGTTAAATGTCATTAGCAAATATATAACACGAAATCACGTAGATGTTGTGTCAGCATGTGTAGGATTTGATGTAGGAATTAATGTCCACAAATCGACTTCCTATTTGAAATATGGAGAGGACATTTTTTTAGATGTGGTATAATATAATTTGCACAATAAAAACTAGATATATTAGGTCACCTTACATAAATTGAATCCCCACCTCGTTTCAAATGTTATGATTGGAAGATCAGATTCCATGTCTTCGATTGCACCACGTTCAGTAGTATACGAGAAGTAGATAGCTCTCGTGACGATAAAAGTGCAAGTTAGGCCATGTTTGGTTTAAGTTGTGGATCTTATCTTTTTCACGTAATTTGATTTCTGACCAGAAGTTCACTCACGTACTCTAATTTTTTGTTCCTGACAGATTTATATAACATAAGCTGTAATGCTTCTATAGTTAAGCTTGTGTACAAATTTATATAGCTTTCAATAGGGGCTCTCATACATTTATACTGGTAGTCCATGACCCTGTATTTGTTTATTAATTTTCTTAGCGTCATCAGTTATCACTGATCGTCTTCATGGTTTCTGTGCTACAACGTGTTTACGTTCTAGATTTAACAACCTGAGATGAGAGATCATATGAATCTACTATCATTGATTGTCTTAGCTTATTGTTTAGATCCTACATGTCGGTGTCTTTATTGTATAATTGAAATTCTTGCACTCACTTGCGACCCATTTACAACCCAGTTTCCAGTAAACTTGATATGGACTAATTCTCAACCTATCTGCAGACCTATAACCTGAAAAAAACTGTCGAATGTTTCCTCCCTAGTGATGATGTGGTTTATCATATCATTCATCCAGAGATTCCATTCCATTGATGTTTAAGGATGTAACAAAGAAGCATGTATGTATAGCTCATGCAGTTGGTATATAGCTATCATTCGAATTAGGGGGTTGCATGTACAAGTCTCATTTTGTGTGGAACATTGTGAAGAACAAAGTAGATCATTCCATGCAAAAAATGACCATATTGTCTTATTTTCGAACTTGTCATTCTAATTTTGCAAAGTAAAAGGAGTATACGGCTATATATGATCCTCAACGAAAATATTTCAAATGATATATTCAGATTTCGTTTCATCAACGAACTTCTAGTTTCTAACCAGTGTTACACATCGTCTCATGATCAAGTTAAACTCGTCTAAGAAAAGCAAAGATCCCAAAAATAGCAATAAACCAAAACGAAAAGCTTCCAAAACAACCCACCCTTACAAAATCGTCCCTTTCACCAAGAAAAAACCAACTACCCTGTAGATATTCCGATTTTACAATCACTTGACGACAGACTCCTTTGGAAGATACTTTAATTGCAACCATCACTTCTAAACCCTAACGCCATAGAACCCTAAGCCCACTTAGGCCCACACAAACTCACTAGACCCACATTAGGCCCACACAAACCCACTAGACCCACTCAAGCTCACTAGGCCCACACAAACCCACTAGGCCTACATAAGCCCACTCTAAATTAATCCAAGCAAAAATCACTAGATTAAAACCAAAATAAACAAAATTTACCTAAATCCATATAAAACCTTAATTAATTAAGTAAAATCACTAATTAAAACAAAAAATAAACAAAATTCACCTAAATCCACTTAAAATTCTAATTAATTAATTAAAACCCTAATTAAAAACCAAATTAACAAAATTCACCTAAAACACTTAAAATCCAAAAATCAAGTGAAAACCCTAATTAAAATCAAAATCAAGCAAAATCCACTTAAAAACATTTCAAATCCAAATTAATAAAGTGAAAACCCTAATTAAAGTCAAAACCAAATAAAATCCATTTTTAAACCACTTTAATCCAGTCAATTTAAAGGAAAACCTAAATTAAACTCAAAAAACCCTAAAGTCATTTAATTAAGTTAAAAAACCCTAATTTGAACCCAAACTTTAATTAAAATCCAAAAAACACAAATTTCAACTAAAAATTCTAAAAACCCTAATTCAAACTCAAAACTTTAATAAAAATCCAAAAAACCCTAGTTAAATTAAAAACCATGTCTAAAATCCAAAAAACCTAAATTAAAACCCAAAATTCCAATTAAAACCCAAAAACTTTAATTAAAACCCAAAACCTTAATTTAAACTAAAAACTCTAATTAAAATCCAAAAGACCTAAAAACCTCTAAAATAATTAAAATCTTGAAAATCCTAATTTAAAAATAATTAATTAAGTCACAAAAACCTGAAATGATTAAAACCTAAAAACCCTAAATCATTTAATTAATCCCAAAAGAAACTAACTTAAAATCTCATAATTAAATTCAAACTCCTAAAAACCCTAACAATTAAACTTCAAAATCACAAAATCAAAATTTAATTAAAATCACCAAAACAAATAACTAAAATCAAAAACTTAAAACAAAACCAAAATACTAAAACAAAACCCTAAAAACCAAAAACAAAAAAAAAACTAAAAGCCCAAAAGGTCTGGCCCGTTAAGCCCATGCATTCATTAAATCTTTGTCAACCAAAAAACTTAGGAAACAAAAAAAATAAATCTACAGTAGTTTCTTCCTCTCTGCACCATCACCCCTCCCACTCCTTCCTTTCCACGTTTTGGCCAACTGCAACCTCCACCCACGACCTCCCACACTCATTCCACCTCTTAAAAGCCCCGGAGAACAACCGCAACAGGGGGAAGGGGAGAGGAAGAGAACGGAGCGCAAAGACCACCGGAGCTCTGATCCCAAAAAACCAGAATCAGAGTACCTGCACCCACACTTTTCTCCTCCCACCTAAACTCTCTGTCCCCAGCCACGTCCCGCCGCACCGAGCATCGCTGGAGACAGCCTCACCCAACCGTGGTACAGGTAAACACCATTTGCACTCCATTTCATTTTCCTTTCACTGTTTGATGGGGAAGGGGTCTCACCCTGTAAACCTTCGAAATAAGCATCTAGGAACACACGTAGGCATCCCTCGCTGCTCCCAATGCCCTCCGTTAGCCACGCGGAGGCCCAGGAAGACGGAGTGTCGCTCGCTGTCGCCATGGAAAATGACCAGAGTCATCGCCAGCGAACCTAGCAGGAGGGGTGGTCTGAGGGTCCCCAAACCTCCGCACAACCTCTAGGAGCACCACCGCGGGCCCCTGGAGCCCCCCCAATCGTTTCCCGCGCTCCTCAGCCGCTGCAGCCCCTCCCGAGACGTCGACGTGACGCCTTGCCGGAGCTCGTGACTGGGGGAGCGCCCCACGCCGTTCCAGCTTCATCTGTGACGCTCCACAGCCCCGTTGTGCCTCGCCGGAGGTTCCCCGGTGCTCACCGCGACAGCCCAGCCTCCACACCACCTCCAGACGCCTCCGCAGTCGTCTTCTTCGGCGACGACAACTGCTCACCGCCGGAGCCTGAGGTGGGGGAGGCCTCTCAGGCCTCCCCAGACGAGACCACTGCCACAGAGGAACTTGTCGTGGTATCCCCGTGCTTCCCCGACCACCGCCGATGCCTTCCCGCCGCTGCGCCGCCGTCGGGAGCTCGCCGAAGTTGATGCCTTCCCGCCTTCGAATAGAAGAGGTTTGGGTTTTTTTATTATTTTATTTTAATGTTTTACTAATTACATTTAGGTCCTCCTTTTCATTACATATAGGTCCCCATAATTACTTTCAGGTATTTTTTTATTTCATTCAGGCCTTTTTCCTTACATTTAGGTCTTTTCTTACATCCAGATCCTTTTTTATTACGTTTAAGTCCTTTTTTTATTACACTTAGGTCCTGCGATTTTATGTTTAAGCCCCTGGAGATTTAAATAAGTTTCATTTCATTATTATTTATGTAAATATTGCATGTTTACTCCTGTTTAATTTTTAATTTCATTTTCAGTCCCATATATTTTTATTTCTTCACAGTAAGGCCCCTATATTCATGTTTCTTTGCAAATAAGTCTTGAAAGTTTATTTTGTGACCTTTGACTTTTCATAATTTGAAATTGCATTGTGAATATTGCATTTTTTGTCCTGTTTAAATTTCAATTTCATTGCAGTCCTATTCATGCATGTTTTTATCACATCTAGTCCCTAGAACATGTTTTCCTTACGTTTAGGTCCTAAACATTTGCATTTAGCCTCTGAAACTTTTTAAAGCAAGTTTTCTCTGTGAAATTTTCATTCTGAGCCCTAAAACATTTAAAAATCACATTAACTGTTATTAAAATGGAAATTTCTTTATAGTTTGGTCCTGGTCTTTTGCATTAAGCTCTCAGAACTTTAAAAAATAAGTTTTCTTTATGTATTTTGCATCCTAGACCTCAGGAAACTTCATAATTGCACTGACCAACATGAAATCCCTATTTTTACCACATTCAGATCCAAAAAATTTGCATAAAAGTCCTTGGATTCACATCAAATCATTCATGAACATAAAATTTACATTTTGACCCTTAGATTAATTTCAAATCCATTATTTAGGGTTTTAAACGTTTTCTTGCATATCTTGGAATATTTTTCACACATTTCATCTCATGTTTTGCATTTAATCACAGATTCTATTCAAAAATCATGTTTTCAATGAGATTTGGTCGTTAGCCTTACATTTTAGTCACATTTGCACTTTAGACCCTGAATTTTCAAGAAATTATCCAATTGCAACTTTTACATTCCTGTGCCACATTGACATTGGACCCATCATTTGCATGTTAGAATAGGGGTCGTGAACATGTTTTTTCATCTAGATTCTCACTTCTTTTGTGAATTTTACATTTTGGCCCTTATGTTTGTCTTTTATTGTGCTTACATCATTTTGTTGATTTTCTCCCCCATGTTTCTTGCAAATAACATCTTTTAGACATTTGGCACACATTTTGACATAACTTAGGCCATGCATTATCCCCATGCATACATTTATCACTTTTGACCACTGAAATGACCAAATTGCCTCTATGCCATCAATTCATGCACATGTGTGTCTGTTATTGCACCAAGTCACGCATAACCTTTGTTTACAACATTCCTTAGTGAATTTTACCCATTTAGGTACATTTCCATGCATTTTTGCACTATTTTACTGTATTTGCACTTTAGTCCCTCCTTTTTGGATAAGTCTGCATTTCATGCATTCTTCCATAGTTTTTCTCCTGTCTGTTTTCAAGTTCCTTCATTTGATATTCGATTTGACTATCTTTATTCCATGTTTTCATATTTTCCTGATTTGATTTCGATTTCATCGCCCAAGGGCGTACATTAACAGGCCTGAGGGCCAACATTTGACCCCATCACGGATTATTTTTCCTCTTTTTGATTTTCACGACTTTTTTCATGATTCCGAGAACATGGGTCGACTTGACTTTTTATCCTTTTAACATCAACATGGTTTTCGAAGACGTTCTTTACGAAAACATCGTCTTTTCATGTGATTTTCTGTGATTTTGTCAATTCATGTGGATTTCTCCGTAATTTTTGCACATCGTCTTGTACATCCATCCAGTATTGTCTTGGCACTCACATCAGCATGATTAGAACACAATCTAGGCATAACAAACATTCATTCAGCCTCAAGCAAGCGAATTAGACTTGAAAGATCAATTTTCTCGGACGTACGGGGGAGCCTAGCACCTTTCCCGTGCGTAATAGGAATCCTTATCCATCCTCTGGTTAGTAGACACTTGGTCTTCACGTTTGCGTCTCATTCATTCACTTTTAGTGATTCGTCTGTGATTTTCCTCGTCTTTTCCTTAAAAGACTAGGTGGCGACTCCATTTCTCTCCCTTTTCGTCCCATCTCGCGTCCTCGTCATCTTGGCATGGTTGTGGCCTCCTCCCCCTCTGGCACGACCCCTACGCCGGATCGGCCCCGAGCCGTGGGCACGGTCACACACCCCTTCCAAACATAGTCAGAGAATCCTCCACCACTCCATGGACAGTCTCCTCTAGCTCCAACCTCCACCGCCGCCGCCGGAGACGATGAGGCCAACCACGGCAAAACCGCAGCTCCTCCTCCTCCTCTCCCAGCCCTCTCCCTCCTCCTTCTCCTCCTCCCCCTCGCGTGCTCCCACTTCTTTAACCGAAGCTGACCCAGCACGTCGTCGACGTCGCCACCGGCATACCAGGAACTGGAACGAGATAGTGGTCGTGGTGCTGAAGAACTGCCTGGCCGACGACTACCCCTCGGCCATGGACGCGCTGGCGACGACGGTGAAGAGGCTGGAGTGCATGGATCTGCCCGGGTTGAAAGATCGAGCTGAGCGCGGCGCTCAGTGGGTTTGGGTACTGCGACGTACGACAAGTTCGTCGGGATTCCCGGCTCGCCCGTGGCATCGTATAATGAGAAGCTGGCGAATGTCATCCAGATCATGCTTGACCTGGTCAGTTTGCTCAAGTTCTGATGGTGGGCGACGTGCATGCATGGGTCATCGATCGTCCTTGTCCTCCTTGTCGTTTGTTTCTTTGTGTGTGTTTGTTTTGCCCGGGTTCGTGATGATGATGAGTGACATGCATGCATGCGTCCTTGTTCTTACTATGGCTTCAATTTAGTGTTTTTGTTTCCTTTTTTTTATTTTGCATCTTGTAGGAAAAAGGGGAAAAAAAGAAAAGTGAAAGAAAACTTCTGTAGTTGAGGAAAAACTTCCATGCAAAAACTTCATTTCGGCTTGACGGTTGCGTAAACTCCTTGCATATGTATTATGTAACGTGTCTTGCTTCTTAACTTTTTCTGTAAATTGGTAGAAGTTAAATGTATGGATAAAACACTTGGTTATGAATATCGTTTCCTAGGGAAAGTAAAAGATGTACAAAATGGCATGTCTCAGAGCAAATAACAAAAAAATCCAAGTCCATAGCCCAACATAATTATCAACCTCCAAATTAAGTTTCGCTGCTGAACCCGAGGTGCAGAGGATCATAGGGCATCAAGGCATTATCAGAGGCCTAGACCAGATTATTGACTGACAAAGTAAGTGATTGAACTGGAAGTCCAATGGACGAGGCAATAGTTTGGACTGCAAGTCAAGTCTAGTCTTGATTTCAGTACTATTGCATTTACTCAATTACCTGAGACAAGTCCTTACTTCCATATCCTACACTTAGAATATTTAAACAAGTTTTGATAAGTGCGATAAGACTATCATGTTATTCACTTCTCGTTATCGTCATGTCGTTCTCTTAGAAATATTGACGAGGCAAATGCACGCTATTATAAGTTTATAACTCCAAATCTAAACTTCTTTTTGTTTATGTATTATTGGTGTAAAATTACATAACATAGTGTGCATACATTAATTATTTGTTATTAAAAATAAAAAAAATCATGTAAATAAGATTTTTTAGGTTAATTGAAACATTTGGAACTTCTTAACCCTAAAAATTAGATTTTGAGTTATTTTCATAAATTAACTTCTTAGAGTTTTTGTAAATGTTAGATTCTAAGTTATAAAATCTTGTTTGGTAAATAAAGATCTCATTGGTAGAAGTTGGATTCTATCAATAGTTCAATTATATACTTGTTCCTTATCAAGTCCTATCACAATCCATGTTTTTCTCTTCTATTCTTCCTTTCTTCTCATCTCACGTTCTCTTCTTCCTTTCTTATGTCGACATGAGCTCCTCTTCCTTTTTTTTTCCTTTCTTCTTTTCTTCTTTTCTCACGTTCTTTTCTTTTTCTCTTCCTTTCTTTCTCGTGCTGACATAAGATCCTTTTCTTTCTTCTCATCTCATGATCTCCTCTCCTTTTTTCCTTTCTTCATCTTAGGAGCTCCTCTACCTATACCATCCTTTAACTACACTATGACACCAGAAGCGACACATATTAGAATCCAACTACCTATAATCATTTAACAAATAATTATCTTCCAAAAACTAACATGGAATTCAATAATTAACTAAATAACTGGATATAAAACACAATAAAGACCTATCTCTATCCAGAATCTATGGTGTGCAGCTATGTGGCTCCAACTATATGCATTAGACTGGACTACAGTTTCATGGTTTACACCTGAAAGAAAAAACATCACAAAACACATATGAGTAATATCTGATTGTCATCAAGTACACGTCTACCCAAAAATCAAAACAACGAACTGAATACTTCTTTCGACACACTACTCCTGAACCACAACGTTGCCTCTCTTGGCAACCACAAAACCCTAAAGTCTATAAGAATGCCAAAAGCTGCAAAATCTTGTAATAGAGAAGCACACATTTCTTGCTAAAAACAAGCTTTTAAAACTTTTTCTCTTTTTCTTTTAAAACTCGTTCATTCTTTGAAAACCCATGTGCACCTTTGGAATGATTATTCTACGCCAAACTGATTAGTTCATAATGCATACATATTTTATTTTCATATTTATCTGTTTTTTACATAAATAATGCTACTTGAGTTGTTTTATGCAAATTGTGCAGGAACTTAGGAAAAACAGGAGAAAAAGAATAATTGTGCCAGAAAAAGAGGATAGACATACATGGAAAATTCTAGAGCCACATCAAGAGATCAATACAAGATTTTTTACATATTGAAATATTGGGATAAGCATGAGTCAACACACCAACTAAATTCAACAGTGATCCGAATGATCTGGGCGCCTAGCAGGCATCCAGATGACAATCTAGCGCCTCCCAAGCGCTCAATCACTATAAGAGAAACAAGATTTTGTGAGGACAATATTCCTTGCTAAGTCCTCGCTAAGTCCTGGTTACAAAGTTTAACGAGGACTTAGCGAGGAATAATTATCCTCGAAGTTAAATAACTCGTTAAATCAATACTATGATATATCCTCGTAATGTACTCGTCTAATATTAACGAGGAAATATTTCCTCGTAATTTCCTTACTACATCCTCGTAGTATCCTCGACAAATGCTGCCTAAATATCATGAGATTGTGTCATCGTTCCAGTTTTAGCGACGAAATTGCGAGGATATAGCGAGGACGTGGTCACACAATGTCCTCGCAATTGGCTCACTAAATGCTTGATAAATAAAACGAAAGTCATTGTTTTTGTGAGGATATAGCGAGGAAATGTCCTCGCTATGTCCTCGCTAAGACTGGGCAGTTAAAAAAAAATAATCCATTACAAAATTGAACCTGTTAAAATTTAGATTCATATACCTAGTAAAATGACATTCAAATACATTCACAAGTACATTAAATTACACATATACAGATTTTATAAAAAAAAGTTTTAATTGATTATATAACATAAGATTTTACACATCCAAAGTTTCTACAAAAAAGTAACTAATACAACACTGAAATATCTTAATACAAGTCAATAAAAATAATACAAGGCAAATCGATATATTACATATCACTTTCTTCAGAAACCAACTTGCTTTCCTTTACCTTTTGAGGATGATGCATGGATGGAGTGACGACGACGTCTATACTCCTCGAAATGCTCCTTGTAGACACCCCGATTTTGCAGTCACTCGACGGCAGGCTCCTCCGGAAGACGCTCTGGTTGCAACCACCACTCCTAAACCCTAACTCCATGGAACCCTAGGCCCACTTAGACCCAAACAGACCCCACTTAGCCCACACAAACCCATTTAGGCCCACACAAGCCCATTAGGCCCACACAAGCCTATTAGGCCCACACAA